>JAOWBL010064263.1:0-21495 GCA_028564865.1 Zenarchopterus dispar
AAAAAAAAAAAAAAAAAAAAAAAAAAAAAAAAAAAAAAAAAAAAAAAAAAAAAAAAAAAAAAAAAAAAAATCGCATATTAAATCGCAATTGAAATGTTGGGGCCAACACAAACAAACAAAAAAACCCCCAAAACTTCATAATTAGATTTCCCAAAATCATTATCTAGTACCTGAAATGATACACAGTTGTCTGACCAGAAAGGGAGCTGGAGCTTACTCTGTCCGGCACGGAGGATCGGTGCAGCTCGAAGATGCTTAATAAAAAAGTAAATATTCTTTTTAAATGAAACTGAAACCAATATGTTGACATTAACAAAAGTCATTTATTCTATTTAACATAAGAGTGATAAAACAAAATATGAAATATTTTGAGCTTATACTACTCGTTAAAATACTTTTGAGACTCAAACTAATTATAACATGATATACAAACTGAAAAAAAAAAAGTCCTACACAGGAGTTACTCTGATAGGTGACTATTAGAGCAGCTGGGTCAGAAAGAAAACACTTAGACCTTGTGGTTGAGGTTATGTTGACCTAAAACAATGAAGACAAAAGATGTTAAAGTCAGACTAAAAAGATTTCTACTTAAACACAATGTTGTTGCTTTGCTATACAAAAATTAAATCAGCATACATCACTGTTGATTTGACACAAACTGCCAAACTGGTGCTGAATGATGTGCCGTCATTTCAACGCAGATCAAAGTATCATAGATTTTAGCCATTCAATTACCAACCAGCCACAAACGTGTTTGAACCCAATTCAAAAACAACAATGTGGGTAAGGAGTCACATCAAGTCAAATCTGTGAGGGGCTTCAGAGTCCAGGGTTTTGAAAACCAAGAACAGTTAGAGTGGGGTTAAAGACACAACAGAGCCACACAGTGGCATTGTACTGGGCAGACAGGGAGTAATGGTATTTCTGGTGAGAGACATTAGGTCAGAAGGGAAAAATCCACTCACATGGATGTAGGACATCCGAGAAGGAAGTACATGGAAACGTGTGCAAGGGTGTGTGCATGTATCCAATAAAAGAGGAAGCTTTTAAGAAAAACAGAGAGGTACTGGGGGCCGGGCGGACAACAGAGGCTAAATGAGAATTTAGGGAGGACCTTCAATGCAAATGCCAACAAACAGTCTTGGCATACAGAAGAAGCTTTCTGTCATCCAAACAAGGTCTTAGAAAATGTCAAAACAAGGTTTATTAGGAGGGACAAGGGAAGGGAACAGTGTGGTTCTCATATGTACTGGCATTTCCCCTGATTGCAATCACTTGTTTTGCTTGTACAGTGCTTGCTTGATAGTTAAAAACAGAGTAGAAAAAAAAAAAAAAAAAGTGTGGCCTTGGCACAACAGCAGCAAACTAGGGACATGGAAAACATATGAGAGACAATGCAGACAAGTACATTTTATGACAAAATGTTGTCAGATCCAACATACAGTATCAGTCACAGAATAACTAAAATTAAAAAAAAAAAAAAAAAAAAAAAGAGCCAATTATACCATAACTATTAATCCAACAGCAGAGTCGTAATGTGTACCTCTCCACCACCAGTTGCAGGTGGGTCTTTGAGTTCCTAATCTTGTTCTGGGCTTCCACATTCAACATGTATGCTGTGCTTTCACCATTGATCTCCAAGATTATGTCACCAGGCTGCAGGTCTGCTTTCTCTGCCTTGCTGCCTTCATTGACCTGTTGAACAGCATTCATGAGTGAAAGTTAGGTCTCACGGACTAAGTCCTGAACATATACTTTTAATGTATTCTAGGCACCTACCAAGTATAGACCTCAGTACCTCATATATGTGTAGACCATCTGATGTTAATACATTACATGAAGAAAGGTGTGTTGCAGAGATGTTTCATACTTGACCATTCTTAACCCAAAATGTCTTCATCAATATACTGCCACACACATAGTAGGTACTAACCTATGGCATGGTGTCACTGACAAACAGATTCATGACAATTTTGAAGGAGAAATAAATTTGACTATGGTTTGCCTGATCCTGGATTTTTGCAGCCAGCCACAACAGCTGATGATAGTCTTTTTTTTTATTACTACAAATGCAAGGGATTCTCCCACTTATGTATTGAAACATTTAAAAAAAAAAAAAAAAAAAATCCATAACACCATTTTCACTCCCTAAAGAGTACACAGCTGATACACAGGCTTAAAATTTAAAAAAAATAAATAAATTAAAAAAAATCCCAGTTAAACCATGAAAGTGGTTGCTGCAAATGCTGTAACTGTTCAAGAAAACAGCCTGTTTCACAGCATCTGACAGATAAATAAATAAATAAATAATTAGGCAAGCTATTGCATCTATGGGCTCTTGAGAGACAAACAAGCATTCTTGTGCTGACCCACAATAGAGCGTGCTTTTTCTGATGAGGACACACCTGGTTTCACACAAACCAAGATCAGTTGGGGTCTCTTTACCAGAGTTTGTGCCCTGAAGAAAATTGGGGTAAGCCATCTTTTAGGCAAATGGGAATAAAGAGAGTGTTTTTATGTCACTGCTGTGCAAGAGCCGACTGGTTCAAACTGTACAACCCTCAGGCTTCCTAACCAGTGATGTAATGAGACAAGGCGCTTCTCACGCTGGGTTTTTCAAACCAACCTCAGTTTCTTTAAGAATTCCTGTCACTTCACAGAACCTGTTTGATATCTGGGAAAAGCAAATGGATTGGTGTTATTTACTAGAAAGTAACTGTTAAAACCTGATTTAAGCCCATTACTCATGAGCCAAGCATAAACTGTTAAGTATGGCCAAATAATAAATGCCTCTGAAACTGAAGAAGCTTGTAACTCCACCTGTTTAAAGAACTAGTATGGTGCCAGAACTTTGCTATAATTTATCCTTAATGGTCTGAGAAAATATTGGGGGAGTCTTGATACAAAAAGGAAAAAAAAAAATTTTTTTTAATCCAAGCTGAAATAGCTTTGTTAGACCAGGATGTACAAGTGGGCAGGTCAGGGATTCTCTTGCACAAGGTTTCCTTGTTGTGTTTATGGCACGGTGCATGTCTGCACTAGCAACTTTTCCACTATCTACTTTTTTTTTTCAAATTAAACAGTGACTGAGAAATTGTGGTCATTAAAAGCATGCACACATTGGAGATATTTAGCAATGTGACATGGGTAGCAACACAGAAACAAACTAATACAGTGTTCAGTACAGTATTGGAAGACCAGGAACTCCTCACCTCCCACTGTAATTGTAAAATCAGTCATTTCCTTCTAATACAAGGTACTTACACACTATTCAAACAGGTTCAGTAGTCAAGGAAATAAGTAGGACACAGCAACAGATAAACAATCACAAGGAAATAAATGTAGTAAGGAAGTTTGCTTTACATGGCATTCCATTGGAAGCTGTGTTTTGAAAAAAAAAAAAAAACCTGACTAAACCATGATTAAAGTGTGATAAGGTGCAGTTTAAAAATTAAAAAAAAAATTTTAAAAAAGGCTTCTGACTAGTACCTTTGAAACAGTTATGGCCCTCTGAAAGTCTCTTCCTCCAAATATTCTGAAGCCCCATGGAGAAGGGCCGCTCAGGTTCACCGTTAGTGGCATTGAGTGGTCAGATAAACAAGAGTACCTGAAAAAAAAAAAAATAAATGAGACAGCAAACATGGTTTTAGTTAAGAAAGAAATGAACGCATGTGTACAGCTGCATGATTTTAGTCAGTCACATATTTCTGCCAGCCAGGCTTAATATTAGATCTACTGGTGAAGACAGTGAACATTTGCATGAGTTTTCTTTCATCTCCAGCAGCAATTCACTTTGGCCTAAGTCCCCCTGACATGGATTGTGTAACCACATCAAACAGGAATGGGAAGAATCTGAAACCAAAGACACATGACTAACATTACTTAACTGCCAGCAAAGCAAAGAGTTTAATAATAATAATCATAATAAAATTTAAAAGAAAAAAAAAAAAAGCTCTTGAGATGAGAAAAAAAAAATGTGTGCAAGCAGAGCTAAATATTTCAACATGGTTAACTATGCCTATCTATACATAATGTATATTTTATGGCATACAGAATGGTTTATTGGGATATGTCCCATATCACATATGGTAACTATTTGAAGCAAGTATGTGAGAACAGGCTGTAGAAACAAACTTGTTTAAGTGTTCAGTTAATTTATCCAAATTTTAGTGAGTTTGTATGATTTACAGATTGTGCTCTCCACAATGTCTGATATTTATTTATATGCCAACGCAATTAAATATATTTAAATTCAAACTACTAGAAGAGTAAAAGTGTTGGTAAAGCCCAAGAAGAATAGCTTGATTAAGTTGTGACAGACTTTTCATCAACAGCATTTTGCCATTTTAGTAGTTGAGCAGTTTAATTTAAAGCCTTGCACAACACTGTCCATTGTTATATTCAAAAAAATAAAACATCACATAATGCAAATCATGTATGGAAACCAACTCAAAAGTTTTCATCCATTAAAGTTTTTGGAGCAGGTTTGACTTTTCTAGCATTTTTGCATCAGTCACGACTCCTCTGAAAGCAGTTTCACCTGAGTCCCATCCTACAACTGTCATTATCCAAAATGGCATGTAACAAACCTTGTTTTCTACTCCCAAGTATTTTATGAAAAACAATAGAATACAAAGAATGAAGCGCTAATTGGATCATGTTTTGAAATATGTGGTTCCAGTACTGCCAGCAGCTGGACCCTTGATATACTAAAATTCCCCTGGAAATGGTTGGGATATTTTTCACAGCTCTTTTGTCACTTGTTTAAACTATTTTTGATATGGACACCAGATCAGATGGGCTCTTGTTTCCACCCCTCTCTCTCTTCTCTGAAGAAGGGGAACCATAAAAAATCCTCCTCAATGCTTTAAACACTCCATTTTGCTGCATACAGTGAATATCTGCTGGAGCATCCCAAGTAGTATTTTACAGGTATGAATAAAATTCAGATCAAGGTAAAGAACTTCATTTCATGTTTTGATATATTTACATACATACTTAAATATTGGTGGGCCAGAACCAGAGGAGCATACTCTGAAAGCACTAAAATTGTTATGATGGCATTCTGATTGAACTGTAACCTGTAATTTATCATTTTTTCCTCTTTAAATAGCTGTAGATGAAAACTCTGTTGTATGACAGTACATCCTTTCCAATGTGATGATGGAATAAACACTGCAGGTTCATAAAGAGCAACACCTGCATAGTCCCCCACTCCGCACACACAGTACTTGAAATTTATCCACTCTCTAAGGTTAGTTATTCAACATATCTGTGCATATATAATAGGTGCACCTGTAGATGATGCCATAAGCTATTTAAAGTATGGAGTGATTCTCTTGAACAGAAAATTACTACACCCAAGTAGTTTCAGAATTTAGTCTTACTCCACCTCTTAAGTAAACACTAAAAATGCTGACCTGCCTCACATTTACAACTTTCTATATCAATGGGTTTGTCTTTACACAAAAAAATCACAGAAAAAAAAAGACTAAGAAGATCAGCAAGTTGTTAATTAGCCCTTTTACAGTACCCCTGGTGAAACAGTGTGGCCATATCACTTAAACACAGTTTAATGTACAATGGTCAACAGAGTCAAACAACAGTAGTCAAAAATATGCCCTTTATAGAGCCCTAAAAAAAGAAAAAGCACATACACTCACACCAACTGCCTGGAATGTGATTGACAACCTTAGTGTCTAAATAAAGCAATAAAGACTTGTCAGTCATTACATTATTACAACATAGAAATCTTTAAAGTATGAAGAGTATACAAGACAAACATATTGCGGACATGTTTAGTGAATCTAGGGCAGCACTCATACTACTCCCAGACATCCCTTCAATCACTGGTCCATTTCAGTGAACATTCCTCAAGGGTTTGGAACAAACAGTGCACACATAGTTACTCATTATGAGTCTAGGCCAATTAGCAAGGTTAGTGGACTCCCCACCATTAGGGTCTTTTAATTGCTGTGGCCTGCAAATAAGTGGACTTGTGATAATGACAGAGGAGCTGCCCCAAACTTTCCCAACGTCTAAGTCAGTCAATTAGTGTCATGATCCTTGGCAGGTTTTCCTCTGCAGTGTTGATTATCAGCCTTGCACCCTATTGATTCTGAGTTAATCTCTGCCGTTTGCATCATAAAAACACAAGTGAATCGTTTCATGAAAAGGATGGGGAAAGTGCCAACAGTACAGGAGGGCAAAAAAAAAAAAAAAAAAACCCACAAAACACACGCACTGCAACTTACAGGGCTAAGACATGTACTTTGCTTCATATTGTCAGCAACGCAGTCTCTTAAAAGTTCAGTGAATAATTAAAGTGCTGAACACAGCTTGATGAAATCTATCCCACAAAAAAAAAAAAAAAAAAAAAAAAAAAAAAAGTACTACAGGGCAGTTGCTGGTATAAACAACTATTGAAATCTGTTCTGGTGATATCTAGTTGCTTTCACAGCCACGCCAATTTGGCAGCACAATTCAAAAAGCCCAACACAATGACAAGAATCTCAGTCATGAAGTATTTTCTATGGCTAGCATTTCTGCATCAGCTGCACAGTAGGAGGCCAACATGAGGAGAACTAGGACTGTGCTGCAGCAAAACAGTCACTTTTGGACAAATGAGATTTATGATTTACCTTGTACCTGTATGCCAACACATAAGATGTCATGTGTGACAGGCGACAAGGGGCAAAAACATTTTGGTGACTAGTTTATTTGGCTCATGGCCCACAATAGTCACATGTAAACATTTGTAGTTACTTTAAAAAAACAAACATGCCATTATTCACTGACAAAAATCAAGCCCAAAGTCATGTTGGCAGTACCATCACCGTGATTCAATAGCTTGTAGATAAAATCTTTAGCAGCAGTAACTTGAAGTAGTAAATTCCTGTATGATTTTATTGGTTTCTGATTGTTATGACGAAGAGTGGGCCAAAATTCCTCCTCAACATTGCTTGAGGTCATCTAGGTTTTTAGGCAATTAATTCTACACAGCTCTCTTAAGGGCTCTCCACAGCATTTCAAAGTCAGCAATCAAAATTTCAAAGTTTGCCATCAAAGGCAGCTTTTACACTAGAAGAGGAGGAGTCTTGCTCTCTAGGGGGAGTTCCAGCCTGCCATGTAAATGTTCAGTAGTTTAAAGGCTTTTTAGCACTTGTCATGTCAGAGATTGTCGCCACAGGCAACCAGGGAAAGAAGAGGTAGGAAGGGTAAGAACAGGCCTCCAGTAATTTTAGACCAGAGACACAAAAGAAAACCCTTTAAAAAGATTGAGTGTGCTTTGCTTTTTTGATATTTAAAAATCAGTTATAATTCAAGACCACAGATTTTCTAGCCAAGAGCTCCAGATGTACCACTACCAAATTTAAAATTTGTTTTGCAGGTACATCTAGCTGTTAGGGCTCAGTTATGACCAAAAGTTTTGGGGAGTCAAATTAGTCTATCCTTGTAGAGAGTCTCTCTGGGTGGGCTTCACACAACAACAGCACAGTGGCTGTAATCTAGATGTAGGTTGTTACAGTTCAGAAATAGTGGCAGTTTGAATGGGCTTTGACAAACTTTTCTTTTGAAAATTGAACAGCAGGCAGCACTAAAATCATTTCTTTGCAACATGGATGTATTTTCAGTTTTTCTGACAGGCTACAGCAAAAGTTTAATGTACTCTTTTATCCAATACACACTCCTACGGACTTGTTTTTGTTGCTCTGAATACCGTATTTCTCCTAATTAATGCGCCTGGGCGTGTAGCAAATTACCAGCAGGGTGCGTCTATTTAAGACCTAATTATGCAAGTTCTTCAATGTTAGGGTTTAAAACAATAAGGTGTCACAAAAAATGACTAACAGACATGAATTATTAAAAAAACAACTACCAAAATCGTTCTCCATTTGGTTGTTAAATATGGTAAATGACTGTGCACATCCACGTAGCATATTGGTAATTTATATGTACATACAATGAAATTTGTTTAAAGAATTAACTTTCTTATCAGCACTTTCTTTCGATATATACATACCAGTAATAAAAAAAATGACTGAAAATGCATCCTATATGCCACAGATAGAAAATATCAACAAAACTTCATAAATCCGCTCTTGCCTGTTTTACATTATACCGGCCAGTAGCGCCTCATAATCATGCATTCTTGTTGACGTCATGAATAACGTAAACAAAGCGCTGTTAAAGTGACAGTCACACTAAATTTAAATATGCAATCAATGAAATACTGCATAAGATTAAGAAAATTTTGAGCAAGGTAAGTGTGTCTCTGCAAATCATAACTCTTGATCGTAACTGTGATCAATTTTTATCGAAACTGGCATAAAAATAATAGCTGCACCCTAGCCTTGTGGGTGGGGGGCACATCTATTAGAGCGGGAGCGTTAATTAGGAGAAATACGGTAGTCACCTTGTTCATTACCCTGGTCGTTGCACTAACCAACTGCTTGGCTCAGGCAGTTTGATGAGCAGCCACTGGTGACATTCCTTGGCTGAGGAGGCCCTATGGATCGTTTTCAGACCCTTCATCTTTCTAGATGTGGGGTGGATCTATCAAGCTATTGATTTTCTGTCTAATAAAACTGATATTTTTACACAGTTTATGATCTTAAAAGACCTGTCCACGGTGTTCTCCCACTTATTGCATGTAATGAACTCTCAAAGGCTCCAGCAGACCCCCATGACCCTGTAAAAGGATTTACAGCAGGTAGAGAAAATGGGTGGATGGATGGATGGATGATCCTAAAGTCATGGCAAACAGTGTTGCAGCCAGTCTGATTGCTAGCAGATGAAATCCTGTGTGTACAGAAACACCTACCTCCTATTGTTTCCCATCTTCAATGGTGCATGTAGTTATGGTCTGAATAATGAAACCTGACAAAAGTCTAAAAATGAGTAATTTACTTGAATGTGGAAAGAAAAAAAAAAGTTAGAAGTTACAATGCTCTCCTTTTATGAATCATTAACTTTAATCAGCACAACTCATCCGCATCACAGCAACCCCAGATCATGTTTTAAAGTTAAATGTTTTTTCTTAATGCCATATTACATTTTATGTGAAGAATACTGTTTAACATGTGACACACCTAAAACAGTAAACATGTAAATGCTAATGGGTTCCTGTGATAAACAATGCCAGCCCAGAGGATTAGCACCTCATTTCTAAGACAGGAAAGCAATGTGAAAAACAAAACATTTTTTTTAAATACAAATATGTGGCATTACAATACCCAACTGGCTCTCGGTGAAAATACCTGGTTTCCCCTCACATCAACTTGTAGCAGTGGGATACTTAAAGACCCTTTTCTTGACCTCTGGGTTAAAACACCCTCAATCAAAACAAAAACAAGAAGCAGCTCTCAAATATGCCAATACTAAAATAATGTCTGATGAACATAGCAGATGCACATATCCAGATGAACGCTCTGGCTGAGCTCTGATGTGAAGGAGCACTGTCTTAAATTTAACCACTGTGGCTTCAGGGGAATTTTCCTGGTATGAATCACACATTAAGGCTCTCACTGGACGGCATACACCACTGTGAACTTTTCACAACCTAGATTTCAGCAATGCAGTCTGCTGCTGTTTACTTTAACATGGGTGTCATTGTGCATACTGACAGGTTGAACCTAGCTGGACACACACACACCTTCTGAATAAAAAGACTAATGTAATAAAGCAGTAAAGCAACTAACCATACACTCACCAAATCACTCCCAGTTAGTCAGATATACTTGCAAGAGATAAAGAAACAAGAAAAAAAAATGTTTTGTCAAATAGGGTGTTAGCTTATGACTTGCTCAACATGGCTACTCTTTTTAATTGTTCACATCAAAGTGATGATAGGCGTATGCATACCTATAATTTTTCTGGGTTACTCCCTTTACAGAGAGGGGAAAAAAAAAAAAAAAAAAAGACTTGTCAGTTTCACCTTGTGACATTAAGTATTTTAAAGTCTATGCATGACGGACTTGTTATCCATCGCTTGTGTTTATATTTTATATACATACACACAGAGTTAGAACATTACTGCATTTGTAAAACAAAAGAAATATTTCCTAGTTAGAGGGTAAAGAGTTGGCCCTCACTATTTTCTTGAAAAGCCTCTGCTTCACTCCATCCACAATTATGGTGATTGGTTTTTGGTTGTTGAGTGGCTTTATCCCGAGTGTTTATTGAGTAAGAGAAAACTATTCACTCTCTCTCACACACACACACTTTTGTAGAATGTTTTATACATTTATTAAAAAAAAAAAGTTAAGGATCAAAAAGTGTGATCTATTGATGTACTGCTGCAGTAGACTGAAATGGTTTCGCTTTGAAGCATAGTTTGTAGAAGCAAGACGGGAAAGAGGTGGTTTTACTCATCACTCTTTCAATCATATTCACAGAAACCGATGCCACTGCTCAGGCTAGATCTGATTTGACAGTTAAGCAGCAGCAAAGATGCACAGTCAATACTGTGGACACAGCAGACCTTTGAGAAACACTGCTGATCATTGCTGAATGTTTCCTGGCCTGTTGGAAACATTTGTTGGCTCTTAAACATGAAGTGTAAGAGGGAAAAAAAGGAGTCTGAACACTGTTACAGTGGCACTGCTAAAACTGAAAAGCACACTTCTGTGATCCAAAAAGAAACTTTGTCTTTCTAGACTCAATGCACAGTGCAAACTTCCTGCCCGCATGTGCGTGGCAGAGTAAAGCTGCTGAGAAAAAAAAAAAGCTCACTAGTTTCAGTTAGAACATTTCTGCATTTGTAAAAGAAATATTTCCTACTTAGAAGGTTAAAAAAAATTTTTTTTAAATGTCCCTCTCGATATTTTCTTGAAAATCCTCTGCTTCACTCCATCCAAAATTACAGTGATCTGTTTTTGGTTGTTGGGTGGCTTTATCCTGTGTTTACTGAGTAAGAGGGAAAAAAATAAAGTAGAGGGTAGACAGAGCTTACACATGAAAGCCATCAACCACAGACAATGGAGAGCTCAGTGGAACAGCAGAAACTGTTATTCAAAAACATGATATTTTCCCTGTGACTGTTCTGAGTTGTTCTGTCAAACACCTGAGGTAGTTTCACATCTGCTGAGCTCTCAGTCAAGTCTATTTATTTCTAAATACCTTTAGAGAACTGGAAAGTGGGGTTGCAGCCATGTCTGTACATTTTTTAAGGGAAATGACAGACTTCAGCAATGAGAAACTGGCCTGAAGAACTTAACATGGATGAGCTAATTCAGTCTTCACACAACAAGTTACTTTTCAGGCGAAAGAAAACCTCAGCAGCTGGATTTATGTAATGAATATGTGCGCAAGTGTGTCAGAGGGTTACACCTGGTTCAGCCCCTCCACAAATCAAAATCACTACTCAATGTGCAAAGAAATACCTTCCCTGCTCTCCTGATTACAGGAGAGATGGAAAGTCTGTGTCGGGTGTTGAAAACTTTTCAGTGTGAGCTTAGGTTACTAGACTTCCGTCCAAACTTCACGTCCATCATCAGTCAGAACAGCTCAGAAGCAAAGCAGCCTACATACAGACAAGGGGGATAAATCATAATTTTCCTAGGCTTCACTACATTTATAAAACTCGTACACATTTACAGGCACGATATTTTTGTGACAATTTAACAACATAATCTACCCGCTATAAACAAAAAAAAAAAAGGTATTGCAACAAGAAAGTTGCCATTAGCATCCCCAACAGACAAGGTGTTCAATAGCTAATTAATTCAGCTGCGTCAATTAAATCAAACCCAGACCTTTAAATTAGCTGAAGAATGCTGAGGCATTTTATTGATTTATGCACTTACCAAGTTCAAAAGGTGTGATTTAAGGAGTCCACTTCACTTATTAAATCTCGCTTTTTTTTTTTTTTTTTTTACAAAACAATAAACGTTCACTCAGCGGACAGCAGGTCCAAGTCCACCTCTGACAGTCAACGAATTAGCGCTAAAACGCCAACAAAATGAAGCAGCTTTTAAAGTGTCCTCTGTCAGCTCCTTCTGTCGTTGTTAGACAAAGAGACGGCGTGCTCCAGCACCACCTGTGACCGCAACCGGAGTGAGTAGTACCAGTGACACCAGCTCGCAGTACCATGTGCCCTTACCAAAATAAAAGACTTGACGCACACGCAGCAACCAGGGGGCGTGTCGAATCGCGAAAGACGAAGAGAGGATGGGGGGGAGGTGGAAGGTGCTAGAGAGATAATTGAACCATTCATTTTTAAACGGCTGCACTGCGTTCAGGCGCCACCTGTCGACTAAGCGACGCAGCGCGCGCCACAACAGCAGCAACTGTGGTTTATAATAATGAGGCCTTCAGCTTTCACCTGGGTGCACAGGTGCAACGACGCTGTGGTACCGAGGAGGGCTGCAGCCCTCCCTGCTTGGTCTTTCTTCAGCACACACTGCTCAGTTTAATGAATTAGTAGTTCATAATTACTTCATGACCACCTGTCAGACTGTATGTACTGTTTCCCAATAAGGGACTTTGTGTGAATGTAAAAACTATAAAGCTGAGGCGAAGTAGTACAAGTGACGCTCTGAACATGCTTCTTTAAAAGGCTGTGGGTTAGAAAGGTTTGGCACCAACAGATAGCAGGCTACTATTCATCAGACAAAAATAAAATTAAAGTTTAAAAAGGGCAGAAACAGCATTGAAGACAGTTAACATTATATGCCACTGTTTCAACAGTGCATCCCTGCACATAGTTAGCATGGAGAAGTTTTATTCAAGTTTTATTACATTGTCTGATAGTCTTGTGCATTTTCTGTTACACATGCTGCTACAGCTATTTTCTTTCAATTTAATATTTATTCTGGAAATTGAATATCACTGAAACATCAGAAAATAACATATTCTTGTATACCCTCAAAGTCAACCACATATCACCTCTGCAGACTTAATGCAACATATGTGCCTTTATGATGCTGAAATGATGATCAAATTATTAGAAAGAATCCAAGAACCCAGTATGCTTTTAAGTATCAGTCTTTAATGTTTAATCATTTTGAATATATAAATTGCGTACCACACATAAGCAATATAGATTTTTTTAAGCAAATATATATATTATACTTTAAGTTTTATAAACTGTTTAATTTTGTACAATCATTTCATTTAATTTTCAATAAAATTAGACTCATTACAGTCAAATCATGAAACTGTCACATAAAATTGCAAAAGAACTTAAGAGGATTTCTAGTTAGTCGTTATACTGTCAAAAGTTCCTCTGAACTGAAACAAATGAAGATGAACTGTTTTAATGCTGTTTTCAAAGAGATGGTTTTAACCCCATAAAAAGAAAGGACATTGTAAAAGCATCAGTAGCAAACATAGCAGAAATAAAATGTGCTGGGGATATTCCTAAATCGTTTAACAAATAGTTGGCACACAAAATTTTTTAAATTTTAGGTTAGTTTTGGCACATAAAATATTAAGTCACTCCATATGATCATTCAGCCATCTGCTGCTGTGATTACTAGTTTCAACGTATTCAGTACAGCTCATGTTGTACAACTTACAGAGGTTTGAAATTCAATTTAAAACCACAGAAAATTCTATTGCAGCAAGAAATGTGTTTTATCTCTCCACTTTCCCGCTTGGCAAACCAGTCCACTGTTTTAGACATCCCCAGACTCAAAACATTCTGGAGGGCTGTAAACGATCTTCATAACCCTGAGCATATACTGTGCTTTACTTTGAGCACTACACTCAGATGTCTGTGCTGTTTCTTCAAACCTGCCACAGGGATTTTCAGAGATCTAAAACAAAATCTGGGGGAAATATTAAAAGAATATATTAATATTCCAGCAAAAAAAAATTTACAAAATCCCTGATACTCATTTATGATTCGCATCAGTGGTTAGTGGCACTGGGTGAAAGCTGAATGCAGCTGGACACTGTCAGGATCTCAGAGGGAACAGTGCTCTTCAGTGGGAAGTGGGAAGTGGGAAGGAATGTTAAAGTCCTGCAGCTGCAAATAGTTGTGGAACAAAAAAAAACTCCATCATTAGCATCTTAAATGGTCACATCAGCGTTCATTCTTTCTTTTTGTATGATCGGTGTGAAAACACACTTCCAAGTCTTTGTGCAACGCAAACACACAAACATTCTGTAGGTGCACATACATACATGCAGGCAAGTGAGAAGAGAAACCATAAGGAGTCCATCTCCTTTCTTGTGGGAGAAAGAGTGAGCATGCAGGTCTCAATAAACCAGCTTTGGGAGTGTGGTGGATACTGAGATGAGGAAATTATCACTAGTTGGGCTCATAAAAGTCCTGTTGAATGTGTTCAAAGCAGTAAGTGAGGAAGTCAAACTGGTGTCACATAATTCCCAGGAAAAGTCCCAAAAGCACGAGTCCGTTCTGACGTACCTACAGAGAAAGAGGGTGTGGTTATCACACAACAGAAACACATAAGTTGCTGAATACAGACTTGCTCTGAAACCACTTATATTATTGTCTGCGATGCCTACAATGTTTCAAGCTGACCACTAGGGGGAAATATTCGACAACAAATCTTACATGTGGTCACAAACGCTTCTATTCTTATGTTTTTGATATTTTTAACCATTTTTTTTTGTCAATTCTATTCCTGTTCTGTTTAACACTATAGAGCTGACCAATTATTTAAATTTGAACATACTACTTTATCATTAATTATATATTTAATTAAGTTCATGCCTTCATTGGATTTTTCGTTAGTTTAAGTAATGTCAGATATTACGTTAGATTTTCTTTAAATGGCTTCCTCTGTTATATGTTTCCTTTTCTGTCATCTAAGAATTTGTCACAACCCTTGCTGTCATTGTACCAAATTAAAAACTGAAAAATAATTCAATAAACCTTCACATAGAGCATAAGCACTGAAGGAATGGGTTGTGTCTTAAAAGTATTTTAAGAACAGCCTACAGAGCCATCCAAGCCACTTCTTGGAAACAGATCTTTTTTTCTCATAATAGCATGAAAGCAGTTCTGTGAATAAGTGGTGGGACAAAACCAAAACGTTATTTTCAAAACAGTGATCAGTTTTTGCTTCTACAATTGTCAGAATAAATTGCTTTCAGATCCCTTACCTACAAACCAGCCATCATCACATTTCTCCATGACTTGTACAATGTCACCTTCTTTGAGCTCCAACTCATCTGCATTCTGTGGTTGGTAATTGTAAACAGCTTTATAGCTAAAACAGAGAACATGAATAAAGTGTCTTATTTTGTTGGCGTTTTGGAGCTAATTGGTTTCACCAATGCTGCAACATTTGTTCTGTTTTACAATAATGTGAACAAACAGACTTACGGTCGGTGTTGCACCACTGTTGAACCAAAGCTGTTAGAGGTGAGATGTACATTAGAAGGAGCAGCCTGGTTTGGTATTGCACCCTGGGAAAAACAGAAACTCATGTCAGGTGTTATGATAAATAATAAGCCAGATTCTTGTGACTCAACAAGGAGTGGCAGCACAGGTGTAGACATGCTGTGACTTTCTCAGGGCGGGAGTGAGAGCAGACCTGTGAGGGATCAGTGTTTCTGGTGGTGCTCGCTGGAGAAGCTCCTGTTCTTTGCATAAATGCTGATGGCTGAGTGGAAGGGGAAACAGCCTTCACTGTGGCGCTCTGGTGGGCCAAGTGTGTTGCAGCCCAGTGGCTCTTCTGGTAATTGGGTGAAGCAGTATTGGATGTGGTGTTGGGCATATGATTGGATAAAAATGTCTGAGTGGGGGAGCGTGACTGTAAAGCTGGGCTTCCACATGAAACAGGTGAGGATGGTTTGATGGTGGAGTGCTCAGGTGTTGGGCTCAGCAAAGTGGGGGGCAAAGAGGATGACAGTGACGGTGGGCAGGGAGAATAGAGTGGACGTCCTGGACTCTGTGGTCCAGGAGAGATGGGAGACATGGGCCCCGGTGAGTATTCATCTGTGGAGTATTTGGTGCGTGGCATCTTGTTGACCTGCACATAACTGACTGGGAAGATGCCGCTCCGGCTTGTTCCAGGAATCCTGCCTTCTAACCACTTATCATCAACACGCCTGGTTACGCTGATTACCTCACCCTGGTTGGAGAATAAAGTTTAGAAAAGATTAGGCTAGATATTAATACAGTGGCTCAAACTAGCAAAATACAGCATCAAAACCAAGAATACAGAAAAGAATAAAAGAAACAATATCAACACAAAACAAAAAATACAGGACACAATTTCAGAAAACCCACGCAAAAGCCAAACAACAGGCTTCCGTCAAGATCCAAACCAGGAACCTTTTTGTTGTGAGGAACCAGTGTTGACCACCAAACCACAATGCTGACATAAATATTGCAGTTTGTGAAATATTTTTTGTGAAATCTACTCACATTTTCCAAAGTGATGGGTTTTAAGTGATGCGTTTTCAGTTTTGAATCTATCATTAAGAAATATTGCTGTGATTTTGAGGTATGTGGTAGAGGACTCTATATTGTTTTTAACATGGGTTTGGTTTTGCTGCTCTGCTTCATCTGATTAGGTTTTGTTCTGATCCTCAGATACATCATATACCATCAAACACATTATGTACAAGAAACAAAATATATCAAAGGGAACTGAATAAGGAATCCTGTTTACAGTATATGTATGCAAATGATGAGAAAGTTCTAATGAGAGCATTATCTTATTGTGGTGGTGTGTGGTTTCTGCTCAGCTGTAGAGGGAGCTATGGGCCAGCGCTTCAGAAAAGAGAGACAGGAGAAAGTAATTTGACACAGCTGCAGTACCTCTCTACCAAGATTCTTGCTCTTTACAGTAGTATCTTAGGAAACAACGAAGAATCATCTTAATTTGTTATTGTGTTTTCTAAAGCTATTGTTGTCTTAAAAAATAACATGTGTTGTTCCTGCTGTGTGTGTTGAATTAGAACCCGCCATATTTAGAAACAGAACACTTGACTTGCAAACACCTCAGTGATGTTTTATAAAGCTGATCTTGATTTTGAGTCTCTGAACAGATTGAAGAAAATACAACTTTCTGTTACGAAACATCTGATGGCAATTTCCTACAAGCTACCACTCAGACTGACTCAAACTATCTAGGACAAATACTGGATTCATACAACATTCACAACCAGTATTGACAGCCCAGAATTTGTGCAGATTAAACAAACAGCATGAGACATTTTAATGAGTTTTAGAAGTGTCAGGTGATTAGTTTTGTTTCAGAGCTAGGCTAGCTGTTCACTCCATGGTCAATGGCCACTTTATTAGATACACTTGGTACAACTAATAAAAGTGGTAAGTGCCAGTTATCTAATTAGCCAAGTATAAAAAGATAACAGTTGTGTCAATATTTTAAGAAAAGTCTTGGAAAGGCTTTCATGAATATTTCCAAAAATATGAAAAAACAAGTTCCTACTTATCTATTTAACAAGGACAAATTACACTGAGGTAAACAAATAACACTTATTTTTACTAGGGAGTCCTTACCTAGGTGGTAACAGCACATATATATGAACCACAATCAGAATACATGCAAGATAATACCTAATACCTAAAAGTTCAACTCAACATGTAAACTAACTGCAATCAAATGTGTGTTTTAACATATTTCCAATGACACCCTTGAATCCAAAAACAGATATAGAATGGGTGTTTATAATTGGACCTCTTCTTCCTGGAAGAAGATTATTCGCTAAGTTACCAGGTAGGTCTCCCTTGGATACCAAAAGGTGCAGTTTTCCCCCAGTTCCCAGTAAAGACTGGGATGCATTGAAAACCAATCACTTTAAACAGGTGGTAATTTAAAGACATGAGGTCAAGAATGAATCACTCACTTTACGAAAAGAAAGTTCAACCGGTAGGTCAGCGTTGAAGTTATACAGAGCTACAGCTTCCCCATAGTCCAAGACCTGTAGAGTGGGAGACTTTATAGGTGTTGGCTTTTCTGTGGGAAGCAGAACCTAAGGACATAAGAAGAGTTTTTATTAGACTCCATGGTCTAATTAGAAAACAGTTCATAATGTATTCCCATTAGAGAGAAGGAACTTCAGATGAAATGAGAATCACCTCCACATAAGATGTGGGGAAAATACCAGCTCTTCCATGATGCTCTCCTTCAAACCAATTAGCATCTACCTGCCTGTGGATGTAAACAATGTCACCTTTCTGCAATGTGAGCTCCCTGGAATAGGAAAATAGAGAAATAAAAGGTCATTTCAAATATACTTTATGAAAAGGGTTTAGACTTTATGATTCCCTGCGATCATCCAAGAAAGGAAATAGTACATTTATTGTATCAGCTAATGCAACTTACTTGGGTGACTGAGCCTGGAAGTTAAACTTGACTCTTGCTGCTCTCATCTGAAAATGGATTCAAATCATTCAGCATTTTAGGAAAACTGTCATTATCATGTGAACAATTAAAAAAAGGTATTGCCTAAGATTACCCAGCTTTTTAGGTGATAAGAAGGTGCTCCATACGTACTTTTTTGTCTTCTTTTTTTGGTGGAAGCTCCATGGGTTCATTTGCGGAGGAAAGACGGTCTACTGTGAAACCCAGTAAGGACACAAATGTATAAGAGGAGTCTAATACACCCACTCTTTTGTTCGCAAACTTGTTTTTAAATGTGTTGCTATGTAAAAAAATCAATCAACGCTTAAACAACTACAAAAGTTCAGAGAAGGTTTTGAATTTCCTGGAAGAATAACTGGATAAAGCTAATCTCTAATCAAGTCTTCCGAGTTTCACTTCCTATTTTTGTGGGCTTCCTCCCCACCCATCCACAGCTGTTTCTATAGGGGAAAAAAACTGCAAATACTTTCCATGTTCTCACCAGTTATTTCTAGCAAATGAAACACCAGAGCAAAAGACAACAGGAGCAACAGTGAAGGAAAACCATGACAATATATGTGAACTCCTAAAGCTTTCATCATTCTACCTCATAATGTGAGTCACCCATTTTCTAAAAGTGCACTTTAAAAACCAGCAGATTGATGATAGAAGAAAAGCTTTATTATGCTTTATTATGAACATTACTGGTTGTAAAAGACAATAAACTGTTCTTATCAAAATAATTATTAATATGAATGTGTGTTGCTGGACCAAATAAGAAAACCCCATGTTTACCATATGTAGGGGCAGATGCTATTGAAGTGCCACCAGAGTGCTGGGCAGACTGTTTTTGTGGTGATGAACTGCTGAAAGAAAAAAAGAAAAGAAAACATGCCACTGAATACAGATGTGAGTCAAGGAAATGTGATTTCCTGAAAGTTTGCTGTACAGATCATTTGTTTGCAGATGGTCTTAATACACTGGACAGAGATGAGACAGATAATCAGACAGACAAGTGTGTGTGTGTGTGTGTAGGTAGTTGTCCTTGAATTGAAAAATTTGGTTTTAATGAGGTGTGGAATTTTTAGCATATCTTCAACCTTGATATTCCATTCATGATCAGAATCACAAGTCTGTGTGTCTCTGGATTAAGAATTAACTCAAAACATCAAGACTGCCATGCTTCTTCTGAACACATTTCCATTTTTCCAGACAGTGTATTTTTGTGTTCGTGTGATGCAGTTGGACACCCACAGCTAAGACAAACCCTTGTTGCTGTACATTAAATTTACACCTCTTAACCAAAATCCTTTTAATACTTAAAAAAAGTCAAAATCTCTGTTCTCATTTCTGCAAACAATGATGAGAATTCTCCAAGAATGCATTACATGCATGGCGGGAAGTGTGGTATGCTGTCTGCTGCTTCAAGGAACAAATGCTGAACTTGAATTTGTTGAATTAACAGACTGTCCAAAACAGAAATTCACAAAAGGAAACCCTGCCAAGTATTTAATGTTTGTTCTTTAGAATAAGAAGTCTGATTCCTAAAACTCCAGAAGAATCTTAAAGTTTCTACAAAGTTTTGATGCTACATCAAAGTGAGTTAGGAAGGGAGCTGTGATCCGGGAGAGTGGATTAAGTGTCTATATTTTCTTTTAGCCTGTCCTGGTATGCATTTCTTTAAGGATTGCTAAACATTGACATCAATTTCATGATTTACACCTACTTTTGGTATGTCAAAAAGCCTAATCGAAAGTGTTTTTGTTTGTAATTGTGCAGATTCTATTAAGGAAATCACAGTGCTGTAACAGTAACAGCAGAATGCCACAACTTTGTAGCCCTAAAGCTATTTCAGTGGTATGTATGAGAAAAAAACTTTCCCAAATTAGCACAGTGCAGTCTGTTTGTTTACATGTTTTATCATGCACATGGACTGCAGAAATAAAATATACTTTTTAAAAAAAGGTATGTCAAAACATGTTTGAAAGATTAGTAAAGCTGTCATCAAATGCAGCTAATAGTCTTACAGAGTAATCATCCTCACAGATTCCCTCAGTATGATCCAAGGCAACACTTTGATGTTGTCTTTGACTAACCTGTGGTTGGTAGCGCCGGTCTTTGGAGGCGATACTGGATTCCTGCTACCTGCCTCCTGCAAGAAGAGTGAACACTTAAAAAGAGTTTGCTCTCTGCAATGCAACTCAGCTCAGTATCTCACAGCTCAGAGGAAATCTGACAACAACTCAGACAAACTAGAGGTGCTGACCACTCCCAAAGGAGCAAAGAAATCCCCTGGGTCCTACTCTCCTCAGGCTACCACAGCACTGCTCATGATCTGTCTGGGTTGTCTCTGATTTCAGTCAAATTACAGTCTGATTCAGTCACATAAGAAAACACATGAGAAGTGACATTTTTGGCAAGTCACTGGGGAACTGTAAAGGGAAGATCTATATAAGATTATAACAATAATATAAAAAAGCATGATTCAAAGAAAACTATGCCGTAATTTTCAGGCAGCCAGGCCTATGTTTGCTGTGGAGAAGTGGCAGGCATGTGATTAAGAAAGCAGATCAATCTAAGTGCAAGGTGGGCAGGCAATTCTGTGGTGATCATCCAGGTCAAAGAGGAAACAAAAAAAAATGCATATTTCAAAGGTAGCAAGCAGAGTCATCTCACAGACTTGCAGCTGTCATTGGAAGAGTGGGGAGCAACAGTGAACTGCTAGGGTGGTGAGAAGAAAGGATGCTTCAGAAGAAAAATTCAGGAGGGGGGCTCAGTACCTCACCCCAGCCTCGACGTTGCTTCTTCTGGGAAAGTGTCCTCTCCAGGCCCTGAATCTCCGAGTCCAGCTCAGCCTCAAATCGACTGAGCTCTGATACCAAACTGGCCTGAGTCCCAGCAGTTATGAAGTTGGAATGTAAGATTAAAACACTGCTATGGAGTTTCATTTTTGGAGCTAATGAAGTCCTTTCTAAACTTAAATAAAATACGCATCATTGTAATTAATTACTAAAGGTCAAGATTTCCTTATATTACAGAGGCTCACCTCAATGGAAGGGGACTTTGCCTTCTCAGATTGTTTCTTTGGCAACACAACAGCCTATTGACAGAAATAAAAGGGAGAAAAAACATCTTAAAACTATATAAATTCTTTAAACAAAAGATATTCAGCCCCTTTTTAAAAAAAAAAAAAAAAAAACCACAT
>JAOWBL010064274.1:0-21490 GCA_028564865.1 Zenarchopterus dispar
ATCTATCTATCTATCTATCTATCTATCTATCTATCTATCTATCTATCTATCTATCTATCTATCTATCTATGTATATACATGTATAAATGTACATAAAAAAATATTGCAGAATTGAGGTTATGTTCAGTAACTACTAGTAGTCCCCAAACATCTGATAGAGCTAGTTCACCTCCATCTGTTTATCTAAATGTTTCTGTTGGGTATCTACTGACCTCCTAACCAGCAGTCCTACCCTCTGACTTTGTAGTACATCAACTAACCATGTATGAGTCATATGTTTACCATATATAAAACTCTTAGTTCTCCAGCTAATAGAAAATGAATACTAACATATCTTGTCCCTTGTACCACTAATAATATGTCTGTACCTCTCTCCTCTATATTCTTCATCCTCTCTTTCCTATCTCCCTTTTTCTGCTATACCTGACTGGTCTTTGGTGGATGATATCCCTTATGATACAGGCCCTGCTCAAGGTTTCTTCCCTCTTAAAGGGGATTTTTCTTAACATTGTTTGGCATAAAGGCTTTTCTCCCGTTAGAGGAGTTTTTAACTGACATTATTTATTTAATAGTTGCTCATGGGCCATGCTTTGGGTCCTTGGAAAGCGCCTAGAGAGAGAACTTGTATTGTAATAGATGCTTTATAAATAAAATCGAATATACTTGAAGAAATAGTCAATTTCTTACACTTTTTGTTTAGCTGTAAAGTTAAAATGCGCAAATTTTTTCTGTAGTTTCTCTATACAATCACTAAGGAGAAGTGCTATTTTTGAGTCATCTGTGAGACCTTCATTTTGTTAGTTGGAGTAATGTCACCATTAGCACCATTAGTTAGTATTGTAGGTTAGATTAAGATAAGACAGCCAAGTTAAAACAACTAAAGTTCAGTGATTAAACTAAGATGGGGCTGTTCCAGCTGGCTACCAGGCCTTCTTCTTTTGTGTTTGCAACTTGGCACCCATGCACCACCCAGAAAACAAGAGGGTTCAAAGGTGCTCTTCAGGAAAACTGGTGACGCCACAGGGGGTTGTCCCGTTCTTCTTTCACAGTCTGCAGGTAAACGTAAAAAAATCTTTTAAATGTATATAACACACAGAGGAGTTTTGTAAATGACATAGTTTGTATTTTCAAGCACCCCCCCCCCCCTTCCAAAAAAAAAAAAAGACTACTCCCTTCTGTAGTTTAAATTTTATGGATAACTTGCAGTCATTTATGAAAAGTTAAAATCCACACATGCTCAGTTATGTTATCGGCTCCATTAGAAAATAAAAAGAGAAGCAACCGATAAAAGACGCAGTTACCACTGTATAGCGATAAAAAGGCACGTTCATCGGCGAGTCAGAAATAGGGAACCCAGCAGAAGAGGAAGCCGCACACAAGGAAGCAGAAACACGCGCGCGCGCACACACACACATACACACATCACTGAGCATTAACCATGCGCACAAGAGAGTCAGACGCCGAGAGAGACAGAGCAGAGAAGGAGAGAGAGAGGGGGCAGGAAAAGGCAGGTTTATTCATTAATTCGCGCTGGATGTGAGGGGTGTCTCTGCTTCTGCCGTCGTGCTGAGTGTACCCGGGTGTTTGCGGAGAAGACGCGCTCTGGGAACCAGGAGCCGGTCCAGTGAGGCCACATGCTGGAGCGCACCGCCAGGCTGATGGGAGGTTTGTGTGAGCCGCTGCTTCCAACCCCCGAACAAGGACGGTAGATGGACTGCAGAGGTTTCAGCGAAGCTCACAGGTACGGACTTTCCTCTGGTGTTTCTGTCTCATTCTAACGCTTCCACGCCGATGAGCCAGCTGTTTTTCTGTCGTGTCTGATCCATCTTTGCAGTTTCGATCCTACCTCTGTGTTTGATGGTTTCTTGAATCTCATTTGCGCCTCTTCAACTTTTCCTTTTGGTTTACAACAGCAGAGGTGCTCCTCTGCCTGTCTGATGGGGATCCGTGTTGTGGTGATGTTGTAGTGGAGCAGCGTGGATGTGACGTGACGTGTGCTTGGTTGGATTAAAAACAAAATTCCTCAGTCTCGGATCATGAAGCCAGCACAACATGGGATCGATCATTTGGTTCGATCAGCTGCTGTCAGTGATTTCCAGGGTCAGACCACCCTTTTTCAAGATAAAAAAACAAAACAAAATATTTACAATAAATAATAATAAATTAAATCTTATACAGGGTGTCCTTTGTTAGGTGCAGTTTATAACACATTATAATATTGCCCACAAGTACTGAACATGACCAGCTCTGACTGAAAAACATGACCAGTTTATCTACACTTTAAATTATTGCATCTTATAGCCGAGTTGAAATGTTTCATTTAAACCTCCAACTAAGCACCGCTGGCTTTGAGGATGCTGCACATCTTCAAGTCACTCCCGTGTAATCCCTCTTGCAGATGCTTTAGTCTGATCGGTCTGCAGACTGCACGCCTAATTACACCTCATCAAGCAGTCGCCAAATGTGTTTTTATTCCTCGACAGCATCCGGTTTCGGTCGGTGATAAACATTTAGGACTCAGCAGCCTCGCTGGTGGGGAAGCGGCCGGAGACCAGGGGAGAGCGAGTCCGATGGAGAGCATCATCTTCCTCAGTGGAAATGCTGCTCACGTCCCGAGTCCCGGGGGACGGTGTCAGGCATGTGCGGGTGAGAGGACGGCGTCTGGGTCAGTCCGGTTCCGTGGAGCTGGTGCTGGAAGCGTCCTGATGATGAGCCATCAGACTGTAACTCATCTGGAGGATTAGGAGGTGAACAGTCACCTGTCTGCGTGATTAGAGCGTGCTCACTCAAATTGATTTCTTTAATTTCCGCGGCGACCTTAATTGAGGATGGAACTGATTATCAGAGCGATGGTGCCTCGGAAACACCTGGTTTTGTTGTGTTTTTTTTTTTTTTTTTGTAAATTTAGACCACGCGGATACGCAGGGACCCTGCAGCCACTAAAGGGCCCCCAAAGCCACAAGGTCAGTCATTAAATAGAGAGTTTGGATATGAAATGACCTCCCTTCATTGGTAGAAAAGTACTTCACCCTGAAGTGCCAGAATAACATGACTTAGCCATTTGTTGCAAAGGAAACGGTTTTCTTGCAAATGTCCAGTTTTATGAAGCTGCAATGCAAGAGTTTCCTCTCCACATTTCTGAGTTTATAAAGCAAAAATTAAATATATAAATAGACAGATAAATGAATCAGTAAATAAAGCTGGAATAGACTCCAGCAGACCCCTGTGATCCTGATTAAGAGGTTATAGAAAACAAACAAACAAAAATATCTGTTTTCCAATTACATTTAGCAAGTTCATAAACTTAGAAATCCAGTTGTTCTTTTTTTCTTTTATTTTAAATGAGCAAATTTATGAATTTGAAGTTTGACGTTTCTCTCACATTTGCAAGATTTTACTTTATTTTTTGGTTACAATTTCAAAGATGATGAATTAAAAAACTGTCTTAGTTTTCCATTTCAAATATACACATTTATAAAATCAGAAATGTCATCTTGAAAATGCATGTAAATGAAGGCATAGTTTGATTGTTTTGCTCACAAATGTATACATTTATAAAGTAAAAAAAAATTCTGGGTTTTTACTGGCAAATTTCCAAGTTCATGAAGTCAGAAATTATAGCTTTTTTTGTAAATGTGCAAGTTTTCTGATCTTTCACTGTCTTTTTCTCAAACAAACAAACAACCAAACAATGTTCTAGTTAAGTCTATGCCCCCTAGGAGCACCTCAAACATAATCCTGCACAGACCTTTACAAAATACAAATGACCCTGGATATATAGATATTCATTGAATATTTTTATTTGTTTATTTATTTACATCATCAAAACTCTAAACAAAGAATATGGCGTTTTAAGACCAAATCCTTGGTCTAAACTGAACTATGACAATTTATAGGTAGACAGTTTGGGGCTAAAAGTATCAACATGGAACAAATGTTATAAACATTTAGAGCTATTTAGAAGTTTGTTCACAAGTGACCAGTGACGGTGGTTTCTTCCCTCCAAGATAATCATGCTTTTTCCCAACAACTCCGTCTAATTGTGAATATAAATACAGTTTTGCATCTCAAGTCTGTACCACCAGTCAAGGAGAATTTGGCCGATTTCAAGCTTGCAAAAATGTGAAAGAAAAAAAAGATTCTGTTATTTAAAACAGGCGATGGTAAAAATGTGGTATCTGTGAGAGGCTGAGTCTATAAGGGCCGACGCTGTGCTGACGATCTCCACTCAGCTGTGTGGGAAAATCAGTATTTCAGATGTTTTATTTTAAGAGATAGGTGCTATTGTTCCAAACCAAAAATGAAAAAGAACTGTTCAGACTGTTATCAGAAAAAAGTCCAAAAAGCCCGGTTCTGAGATTCATTGTGACCTTGACAACCGTCTTTTACATGTCTACGATTGTAGCATTAATGCAGAAAAACACACTGAAATTTTAGGGAAACATTTGCTCCCTGAAAGGTGTGTTTGCAGGAACAAAATAAAGACTTAAAAGCTTCATTGCTTGGTGTTGTGAGTTCTAAAACATATTTAATGTGTTTTTTAGAAGGATCGGCATCACTGCAGACCTCTGAACGGGGTAGCACATAACCGGAGCATCCATTCTGCACAAAGAATGAGTCTGATTACTCTGGTTTAGACTTTTATTTCCAACACACACAAAAGAAACTGGATTCCACAGGATAAATATATAAGCAGTGACATAGTCAGAGTGACAGCCAGACTGTTATCAACAAAAGACATCAAACGTGCTGTGGAGTAATGTCATATCCTGTGATATTCTTTTTAAAACAGCACTTTGTGGTAAAGATGGTCAACTTTGGATAATATCTAACACTATTTCTGGTGATATTTTCCACACTGCTTAATAAAGCCTCTAAGGCTTAAACTGCACAATTTATTTGACATGAGCGAATATTGTCTGCTTTGATTTTAAGCAGCAAATTAAGTCAACAAAGAACTGAAAGTCCAACAAGTCAAATGTTAAGGTTGCAGCATCAGATATGACTGAATCAGATTAAAGACATGCTGCATTTGTAAGTGTATTTTTAAAGGGAATTAATGCTGGATGGGTTAAATTGTCATCACAAAGGACATCTTTCTTATTGAAGGTCAGAAACTATAAAACTAACGAGGCGAAATATCTTGAGTCCCAGACTGCTGGTCAAGATAGTCAGCATCAGTATCAACTGGTATGATAAAAACAATCTTTTTTAATCCTATTATGGTACTAATTTTGGAAAATGCAATTTAAAATTATGACCCACATGATCTTCAGGTTTAGAAATAGCTTCAGGTGGTGGAGCTTTGGTCGGCTCCTGACAGTTAAAATTGAATTTTCTTTTCAAATTGAACTCCTAATACCAGATATTTTGGCCAGCACGAATGAATATCTTTAAGTTGTATGCTGCAAAGATCACCTCTGTCCTCCACTGCAGACGCTGGTGACTGTGATATCACATGAAAGTTTAGCTTGTACAGAGTTGTGACTGGACATGGGTCATTCTCTACTTGGGCTCGTTGCCTCAGCTTGTGCTGAGTCAAAGATGTTGTTTGGGAAAGTCTTAGTTTACCTTTACGGAGCCAAACTTGCCGTTCTCCGTCAGCTGACTGTGAACACGGGTGTTCCTGCTCGTGCTCTGAGTTCAACAAGGAGAATGTTCTTCTCGTCTTTGTACTTTCCTCCAGGTTTCTAGCTTTTTTGTGATTTAGCAGTTGCATTTTGCTTTGCTACTTTATTTTTTTTTTTTTTACCTGTTGAAACCCACTAAGCAGAAAAATCCCATCCATGTGGCTAAATGCTGCTAATCCATCTTCGCCCACAGACTGGGTGGAAACATGAAGAGTCTCAGGGTCAAGACAAACAAGGTCAGATGAAAAGTTGATCTGCTGCTTTCAGATCAGCTGTACTCTCCCTCTGCAACATTTGTAAACCTGCTCATATCTTTCCGTCTGCTTCTGGTCCGTTTCTGCGGTTGGACGGCAGGTTTCAGAGAATGTTTGTGAGGTTAGCGCACAGTTTATTTACTGTTAGCACGAATCACATCCTCTCCACAGCTCCGTCAGAGGGGTAGTCGACTTTCTGAGGGGAAACAATGACAGAGAGAATTTTTCTTTTTTAATAATTTATTAATCCACGCTGCTGTTGCGGCACAATTTGACTAAAAGGTCCACATCCTCACCACAGGCACCTACCAATCTGACCAATTAGTATCCGGCACTAATGGAAATGAGAAAGTGACTCATTCAACCAGATTGGAAACTGGCGTCAACCAGGAGCTGCTGCTGTAACCGACTTGATCCCACTGAAAAGTCAGTTATTTTTGCTCGTCTGTGTCCGAACCAGCTGCTCCATCTGCACAGTCTCTCTACGCTGACCTTTGTGGTGAAGACATTTAGATTTTGTTGTCCGAGGTGGAGTTACACTGCAGAAATGGCCCCCCTAGAAATAAGCCTAATATTCCTTAATCTGGTCAAATTATGATATATTAAACAAAAATATCATAAGAAATTGTTTTTGACTAGAATCCTAGCAAAATAATCTAGCCACTAGACAAAAAGTCACACTAATTTTCAAGGCTTTTTTACTTGTGTAGAAATAAATGTGTATTTCTTGTTTTTCATGAAAATCTAAGCATTAGGTCACTTTACTCAAATAGAGGGTTTTTAAAAAATTTATATCAAACATTGGTTCGACTTTTTCTGTGAATATCATTCACTTATGTTGTACAGTTTGATTTGAAAACTAGGGAATTATATTTGTAGTCTCTAACTTTAACAAATCAGACGCAAATGGACATTGTTTCTGTCTCCTGTTAAGTTTAAAAAAAATTTTTTTTTTTATGAATTCTCCGCTCTCATGCTGAGACAGTTGTCTTTGTGAGGAAAACAGAATGAAGTCAGCTGACTCACTCAGCGCCATTTCAACAAATTTTAGCCGTAAAGGTCAAAACTCCAAATTTAGGGGCTGTTGGTTTCAGCCGCCGCATTGTGATCGTCGCCTCGGCTTTCACTCCCATCCAGAACATCGGCGTGTTCAGAGGACGAGCTCAGGCGGCAACTCGTGCGTGGGCGGCTGGTTAAATATATGATTTATCACCTGGGTCAAATGAGTCGCCGTGTTATTTCTCACCAGGTTTGCAACTGCTTTGGAAAGAACATCACGAACGTAGGTATTTCTGGCAAAGTCTCAGATGTCAGAGAAGTGCAGTTAAATGGAAAAGTTAAGTTGAATGAGTAACATTTATGGCATCGCAGCCAGGTTTTGAAATTACTTGTAGTTAAAAATGCACCTTGATGTGAAAATTCAACAAAACCAATACACCGAGACCAGACTTACAGTTGCTTTTCTCTTCCAGTTGAGCTCTGACATGCTGTGTTTTAAGTCATAACAGGTTTAATTTCTGGTCTAAGAGTTTTTTGCATTATTGTTGAGCCTGTAGATTAAACTCAAAGAAAAACTATTTAACCTCTCTCTGTTTCATAAATACAACACCGAACGCCACAAGCAGCACTGAAACCTGCTGTCAGTTGTTGTGTGCAGCTCGGCCTTTTTCGTTCCCCTCTGTGGTTTACACACAATCCCCCAGTTGCCATGACACCGGGACCGTACATAAATACTCGCGGTATTTATTCGAGGGTAGGTTGGAGGACAGAAAGCCCTGTGTGAGCCTCGCTTGCATCAGATCAATCCACTACGCTCCAGCATCACACACTCTGTCTGCTTGACTCCTTCAACCTCGATGGTGTAACACCTGCTGCCGTCAAGCGTCCGCCGTGGAAGTTCAGCAGATGTCTGACAACCTTCGTCACACAGAGGAGGTTGATCTGTTTAAAAAGAAATGGATGGTGCGTTGTGATAGCAGGGGCTGAGAGGTGAAGATGGTCCGGGACATGAATAGTTTAGGGTTTCTGAAGTGTGTGAGTGTGTGTCCTGTCTGGTCTTACAAGGGATCAGCAGCAGTCCTTTTAAGGGTAGAGATGAAGGACCGCAGGCCTTAAACTTACACATATCTCCATACACTTCAGCCTCCGAGGATATATTATCCTCTAAACCGCTGCTGGACTTTTCTCTTTGGTCAGTTTTATCCCGAACCTTCAATTATGTAAAATGTTACACAGAAGCAGAAATTGTTTCCAGTTTTTAAGGAGCAGTCATGAACTCTGAATTCGGCTGTTTCCTGTCTGCTCGTTGCTCTTGTTGGCACTTTGAAAGGTTTCAAACTTGAGTCAGATTCGATCAGTTTCACAAAACACCTTATTGTCAATAAGAGAGAAAGAACCAAAGAAGAAATAAAATCAGAGCAATAAGTAGGTCACTCTTGATAATGAATATTGGGGCTTTTCAAGAGAATATATGAATTTCTTTCTTTTTTTAAAAAGTCTGAACTTGACTTAAATTTAAACTTCAATTTGACTAAACCTTTTTCTGTAAGTAAAAGCATATCTATATATTTCCCAAATATTCAGAACTTCTGACCTAACAAACGGTCTCACTGAGGTCACTTAGGTCTGAAACTATGTCATTTAATCAGCTGTTCAGATGTTCAAGTTCTGTGACATCACAAACCCAAATCAGAGGAAGATTATCCAGCATCCTTTTCTCCAACTTCCCCTCATGCATTATTCACTGTACTCTCACGTAGGTCAGAGATGTATAACAGATGCCAAAAGAAGTCCGCCCCTCAGGAAATCTATTTAGATCAAAGCTGAGTGTCTGGCTCTGCCCCCTGAAACCATCTGCCGTGAACACAGCTGTAAAGACATGTTTGAAAGAAGGGCTGCTGTACTGTATCTTTTATGTATTTTGTCCAAAGCAAGTTTCAGATATTTCATGATGGCCTCAGGAACTCCCATCAGGCTCTTGTAAAGGACACTATCAGGTCTTTTTTGTTTTGTTGAGGGTTACTGGAAGATTTGAGCGCCGGTAAGGGACTGTTGTGGGGTTTTGGAATAAAAACTTGTTGATTCTGGTGCCATCTGGTTGTTTCAAAGTGTTTCCTCAAGTATGAATTAATGTATAAACCCACCCTCACCCTGTTGTTATAGGTTCGGTACCTTCTGTACTGGTGGAAATTGATGAGAATGGGACCAGGACCATTCACGGGGGAGAATTTTGATGATGTGGATGGGTATAGATGTCATCATCTAAATCAATTTAAATGATGACATGTTTGGAGGTCCACTGTTATCAGCGTGTAGCATTAACTGTATACTTGGGACAGTTTTTCACTTGATTTTTGATATCTGGTGTTTAACTTATAACTTTAAATGTTAAGTGCTTTTGTATTGAGGTCACATCTTTGTGGTGTAGATGCAGTTTTGACGCCTGTCGCATCATCTCGTATCAGTCGTGAAAATAAATGGTGTTTCCGTCCAAGTTTCAAGTAAATTTGAGGCAAAATCTTTAAAACAGCTCTAAAGGAAAAGCATTCGTCAGATTTGTCTCGATCAGCTTAGTTTGAAGTAAATAGACTGATCGGGTAGTACTAGAAGAACAGTATTTCCCTCATGGCTTTAATAAACAAATAAATGGAAACTAAATTTAGACTTAACTGAAACTAAATTAGGCTGAAAGTTTAAGGCCCTAAAGAATGTGTCTTACATTTATTTCTATATCAATTTGTTTAAATGTTAATGTTAGTGGCGTTAAACAGAGAATTACTCCCTCTTTATTGGTTTCATCATTTCCTTCAGTATCTCAGATCAAAACAAGACTCTGATGTTTTAAATGTGCCTGAACTTATTCACGCCCTACACACGTGCACATGTTTCAGTCATCGTACCTTTTGGGTCGACTTTTCTGGAGGGTCTTTTAGTGTCCATGTTGTTCTCCTGCTCCTTATCATCTTTGACCTGTTTGTCTTTTTTTATTTATTCATTTTTGTAAAGATTCATTTTTCTCTGGAAAAGAAAATAATGGGTTTAACTGCAGATGAACTGCGGGGAATCCCATGCTGGGTATCGTGACCCTCTCATTGTTCATTATATGTAATGTGCTCCTCGTGTTGATGTTGTTTGTCATCGCTTGCACAATTTGAACATGTTGTACTCCAGTGTAGGTGGAGATTGCATGACATCATGAGTGAGACAACTACAGTTAAACCGCAGTTGAGGGCACAAGAAAAGTTTCTCACCAGTGCAGCTTTAATGGTCCCATTGAACTGGGACTAAGACAAGCCTGTGATAACTTCATCTAGCTGTAATGGAGGATGACAACAAGAACACAATCTTGAGGTAATTTACACTAACTTAGAAGCAGTGAATAAAGTCAGTGGGACGTGTAACATGGTGTACATTTAGCAGATGTTCTCTATCTTAAAGGACTGGGACTGGTTTTAAATCGTCAGTGGTTTTGGAGAGTCAGCTGCTTGCTTCTGTTACCAGAATGGCGTTTTAATAATCTTTTATTTGAATGCTATTCGAGGTTGTTTCACCTTACTTTCACCCTGAGTATACCGCAGAACACAAATGCTGGGATCAAAGATAAGCCGAACTAACAACCGGGATCACTAAGTTCCAGCTTTCCACCTAAAAAAAGGACACACACAGTTAAACTGTACATGCATATAATATATGTACATGTACATATAAGCTGAATAAATAAGCACTTGGTTCTACTTCTGCTTATTCTGGTTTATTACAGCCTGATGTCGTGTGTAAATGGCACAGATGTGGAGCTGTTACACCTCTGTTCTGCTTCGGGAGGTAGTAACAGAGGTGTAACGAGGGCAAACTGTGTGAATTTGTTTTACTGAAAGACATAACAGAGTATTTAAAAACACTAGAAACCTGAGGGAGGCTCCACATTCAGAAGTGAGCCAGCATCTCCCTCCTAAATACCAGCAACCACAGGGAAACCCACACCCCTGGAACAACCAAGTAGAAACTTTTTAAAAAAATGCTGTTTATTTAATACCATAAATAAATCAGCGGAGGGGGAATGAAGACGGGATCTCCAATTTTTTCATTATACTGCCATACTTATGTAAAAGTGGCTTCAGAAAATGTGTATTTTCTGACTTCCCTATTTCTATTTTACTTCTGCAAAATTTGAAATTATATATATTTGTAGATGTACTATTAGTTTTATATTGTTTATTTTTAGGAAAGTATAGATTTTTGTTGTGTTTTTACAGCTCAGGGCCTCTGACCCAGGATTAAAACCATCAGTAATACTTTGTGCCATGAGTAAGAAAAGTGTGCATCACATGGATAAATGTTAAATAAATGTAACTTGATTTATTTTTCCTTGGCCAGGCTGAATGCCTTCGCTAAAGTGTGATTTGCAGCTGAGCCTTCATGCAGGTGTATATTTGAGGAATAATTGGGCAATTTTAATGTAAATGTGCAAATTAAAAAAAAAAGACAATAAATGTGAAATTCCTTCCAGTGGAACACCAGAACCTCAACAGAGCTGCTGCAGTCATGAAGCACAAATGAATATCAGAGCTTTGGTTCAGAACTGTTCAGTAAGCTACAACCCAGTTACAGCCTCATGTCTATATTTAGAAATGGTTGGATCATGAAGATTATCCTGGTGCTGTCTGTGACTGATGTTTGACACAGAAAAACTGCAGCTGGTATCAATGTAATGATATGGTTGAGCAGTCCTCTGGCTTCCTGCAGCAGATATCTGCACACACTCTTCCTCTGCAGAAGTCCCAGCCAGCCCACAGTATCCTGCTCGGCCGTCCACGGTGGAGTGTCAGTTACAACAGCTCCATGTGGCTCTCTGGCCTCCACACTGACTCACAGCCTCAACTTGTTGTTTAGAAGGTTGGACGCTGATCAGTTCTCTGGTCTGGTTCTGTGTTTATCTCCTCTCCTCCTCAGTGTTATCCCCGTAGTCATCAACCGCATCAGAAGTTGGCAGCACTGCCGTCTGCAACACGCTCTCAGACATCAGACCGAATGACAGAATGCTTCCTAATAAGCTTCCTGCTCAAGTGTTTTCCTGAGAGGGATTCAAACATAAGCTGCCTCTTTCTTGCAAATCCAAAACCCACATCTAGTCGAGTAAGGTTGAAATCCCCAGTTGTGTTCTTGTTCCACCCATTTTATTGAGGATACGTCCCAGGTTCCCATGCTTTGGCTCGTGTTTTGGCAAAATCATGAAAAATATAAATTAAATAAAACCAACGACCTACTTTGAGTGGCTTTGACCATATGCACTGATACTACTAACATCAGAGGCACATGCTAATGTTGAAACTATAGAAATCAATGTAAATATGCTTTCAAGCGGTGTATATTTAGACAAATAGCTGGCTTTAAATTTACTCAAAAAGGAACAAAATGTGGTTAAGTTTTAAGTTGACATTGCTTAATCTGTTTAAAAATTCAACATCTGGGTTTACGATGTATCCCAGAATGCATTGTTATTATCATTAATGATCAGAAAAGCACAGCTTTGAAATACTACTGTTGTTGTATAACAGATTGTTGTATTAAGGTGTTTTCATGTGAGATTGTAGTTCTTCTAACTTCAAATTTATAGTTGAGTTATCGAGACAGAGCACAGTTGAAAATGTATTAATTTTCTCCTTTTTTTTTTTTCTCCAAAAGAACGTTATTTAGAAAACATAAAAAGACATGTTGGAAGTTAGCAGACACATTAAAAACAATGGAAAAAAGATATCTAAAAGTATAGAAACTATAGAAAATATTCTCTATGTATTTTACTTTTCCCTCCTCGTCTCACACATGCACAGATACACATGCAAGGTGCAAAACTAAAACTCAACACTCACAGAAGAAAGCTATAAGAATTATAAATCAATCAAATGATCAGGAATCAATCACTCGGTGTTTGCTAATGTACATACTTTAAATTGTTATGATTTGGTTGACTATAAGACAATTCAACTAACTAACTCAGAAGCTGTTTGAGATCAGAAGGAATCAGGTTGAACTCTGGAACACAAGACTGTTAAAAAAAAGAAGAATCCAGATTAAGAGCAAACATAAAGAACAGATGTTTGTCTGTTCAAGGAGTGAATTTGTGAAACAACTGTGAGAAAGAATTAAGAATGTTTACTTCACTTTTATCATTAAAAATGTTTAAAAATAATGCAATAATGCATTAATTAGATATGAGACTCAGTTCTGAGCATTTTATTTTATTAAAGGTTTAGAAACCTTATATTAGCATTTTTGTTAATTTTTTTGTTTAATTTTCCAAAATTCTTAGCTCTTTTCAGCTTTATAGAAACCGCAATAAGGTTTTGCTTCAACTGGCAACTTTCCAGCCAGCATTCTTTCCGTTTTGTTATGCTTACATTATTATTTTTATGTCTGTGCTGAGCCTAATGACAGAAATATAAACAAACAAATAAATACATACATACATAAACATCATACAAAGTAATGGTGATAACTATTTCTCTCTATTTTAAGTCTATTTTACTTTAAGTCTTATTCATGCTCAGTGTTTTTTTTTTTTTTTTTTTTAACTTTTTAAAGTTCAATTAAACCAAATACTGAATATGTTGGTCTGATAACTGAGCTTATGTGTTGTCAAGTACACAGCTGGTCAAACCTACTTATACTTAGTACTTGTACTTGTACTTATATTGAGAAGCAGCCATTTTTAATAAAGAAACATCCTTTTTTGAGCTTCAGTCCAAGTTCTTTTATTTTTAACTGTCTGACCTGCTGATTCAGATTTTCTAAGAACTGCAGTCATCCGCATGCAGTTGATGAACCACTGAAGGATAGCAGAGGCTGCAGAGGGTGTTTGGGCATGCTCAGCAGGGTGATGCTGCTTTAGCTGCTAGATTAAACCTCCTGTCTAACAGTGTTTTTTTTTTATCAGTGTAATATATCTGCAAAATACAAGTGTTTGTAAGTAAACATGAGGCTAAAGATGTTTTGTTTGAGCCAAATCACATATATAATAGTAAACCATGTGCATTTTTTCTGTGAGATTGCAAATCAAAGAGATACAACCTAGGAAAATTATTAATAAAAGTTGCAGTTTCATGAATGTGAATTTGTCATCATGAATATTTTGTTAATAACATATAACAAGTCTCCGTAGAGTTTTTGTAGAAGGTTAAAGTTGTGGGCAGAGATGACCTGCTGCTCTGGTCTGTAACAGTTGTGTAATAACTGCGTTTTATAGAGAATATGAAGTGTTGTTCATTGTGAGTGTCTTTCTTCTTTACACAATCAGCGCCAGAGGTCCAGTCCAGAAACCAGCTTCCTTTATCAGTTTGTTCAGTTTCTCTGCAAGCAAAGATGAGTCTTCATGGCTCAGAGCTAAAACCCGCTGACACAGTTTTCATTTATACACATTTCGGTGGGAGGTGTTGCTTTCTATCATCTAACACACCAACAGTCTGGGTTGAACTGTTTTTCTCAATCCTGCTGTCGTTACCACCTACTCCTTCACATTCAAACTCTTCCCACAGTAATTCCATTGATTTTCTTTCACATTTTTCCCCTCTCTATTCTGCCACTGTCCAAATTCGAGACTCGGATAGCTTCAGACCTCTCTTATCTTCTGTTGTTGACTCCATCTGTGTGGATAAAGCTGGTTTAGTTCTGGAGCTGGTGCCTTAAGGGCCTGAAGTCTCTGATGTGAGGGCTGCTGCTGCTCCCTCACTAAGACCAGTTTCCACATTTACTTAGTGGCACCAGAGTTAATGTGTCCATCCATCTGTCCATCCATTGCAGGGCCACAGGGGTCTGCTGTGAAGGGCAGGCGTACATCATGGACACGTCACCAGTCCTTTGCAGGGCAAAGTTGATACATTTATAACCTATTTGCATATAACAGTACAGAGAAGATTGTCTGAAGGAATTAAAATGAAAGCTGGCATGGATGCGTCAAGTGTATATGAATAGTCACTGATTTGGAGTTTCAGGGTTATTTTCTTTCTGAATTGCTGCCTAAACGTGCACCCTGACAGACATTTTTGTTGGATTTGTTGCTTGAAAGAGACTTGTGAATTGAGTCACAGTAAAACTGACTTAGTGACCTTGAACTCCATCTTCAACAACAACACTGGTGTAGTTGCTGCCAGGATGTTTCATCACCAACTGCTCGACCCTGCGTTAAGCATAAACCTCCCAGGTGGAAACCGAAAGCAAAATCAACCTTTACGCCTCTCGAATTAAGAGATTCGTCTCATCCGTTTCGCTCCTTGTACTTAATGGATCTACACAGCTGCTGACTCTGATCTCCACTCATCCAACTACACCAACTCATGTAAATTCAAGCGTGTTTCCAAAAGTGTTTTTCAACGTGTGACTGTACACTATATGAGATAGCCAGCACACTAGGATGCAAGTTTGAATGATGAACAGTGTTACTGTTTCTTTAAGAAATTGACCTGATGCTTTGTGGTTTGATTTAAAAAAAACAACAAAAAACTGTAATGTTTATTCATATTCAGGACACATGCGCAGATGGATCTATATCACGTAGTAACATCTGTTCACAGTAACCGTAGCGATCTCCCTCTTCCTGTCTGCTGTCGTGTGAGCTCCAGTGATGTCACAGTTGCCAGGCAACCTCATGAGCAAAACAGAATCCCTCTCGCTTGCAGGGGAGGCCCCCGGATGCTTGATTGGCACGCATGTCGTTGCTTTCTATCATGCAGCCACGGCGTGCACACTCAAACGACCTCCTTGTTCCCTTTGCATGAGTACATCACTAAGCATGTGCAGCCTGTTAGTGCCTGTCTGTATGCTGTCCGGCAGTTAAGAGAGGAGCTGACGAAGGAGAGGTTAGGAGGGAGCGAACTTGAGTTTTAAAGGCAGATTCATGGCAAAAGGAAACACTGGAAAGTTAAAGAGGTGTTTGTTTTCTCAAAACAAACACAGAAGTGTCGCATCTGCAGATATAACCTTTTGAACTTTTAACAGAACAAACCACAGGTGGAGTTAATGAGGGTTGACAAGGGCTCAAAATTCACATCAGCATTGTGGTTTGACAGATAAATGCTTCCAGATAAATTTATTGAAGTAATACTTGTTGTGGTGAGTGGTTAACAGAGAGGAGCTAAACATGAGAACATGAGAGGCAGCTGGTTGAAAAACAGCTATAATGGTCCCATAAACTACATAAAACTCAAGACGCAGGAGGGCGGTGCTCCGCTAAAAACAGGAATCCAAAAATAACCAAACTAACAGGAACTAAATGGGAGGTTTATATACTGCCCAGTTTCCAGTCACCACATGGATTTAATAAAGCGTTAAACGTAAGAGCCTCCCACTGGACAAGTGCCAAAGTGATTATTATGAGTTATCCTGCTCCAACTGATGCAGTGACCCTGTGATGGGCTGAAAACCTCTCTAGGATGTGCTGCTGCCTTTTTTTCGAACTTAGCTGGGACGAACTCCAGCAGATCCCCACTCCCCACTCTGAATGGAGAGGAAGTGATGTAGATAACATGTGGATGGATGGATGGATGAGGCAGGGAGGAGATTCTCATTATTTAAACAGCCATGTTGGAAGACAAATCCTGTGGTTCTGGAAAAGCTGGGACTCTGTTTCAGAAATGTAACATTCATGGTCAAAAAAATGAGGGGCGGAGCCAGGAGGGGCAAAATTAGTATAAGCAAGGGAAATAAAACCTGAAAGACCAACCAGGAAAACAAACTGATGAGCAGAAGACAAAGCAGTGTCAAAATAATGTAAATAACTGGAAGAGCAATTCCAGCCGGCATTAATCCTGAACACACAGAACAAAAGGAGTCTTTTTTACCACCCCAAATCAGTTTTACTTTGTTGGTTTAAGCTGAGTTACATTTGTCATATATAAATTGTAAAGAATCTGGCTGGCTTCATCTTTTACAACTTTTGCTTGTTTTCTTTTTTCAGTTTATTCATGTTGAGAAGACAAAAGACTAAAACAGTTTGACTACTGAACAAAAATATAAAGTCCCCATGGTGTCAAAGGAGGTTATGATGTTATCCCAGAAATGTGATATACAATATAACTGAAAAACGCACAAAAAACAGCAATTAGATGATGAAGAGCCATATATAAAATGACTAAGTAGGAACAAAATGACCACAAAGAGATGGAAAATGACCAAAATGTGGCATATGAACAACAACAACAACAACAACAACAACAAAACATTAAGACATGTAAAACAATTTAATAAAGTAATAATGAGATACACAATTACATTTCCACATTGAAAGGAGTCACTTGAGGTGATTTGGATATCTAATCAGGAAGCCTTCCGCATGACTTTTAGTTAAGGGCATTTCCCATCAGAGGAAAGCTTCAGGCTGGACCTGGGGCTCCCTGGGGAGATTAGGTCTCCCAGTTGGCTTGGGAATGCCACTTTGGTTAAGCTCAAGAAGGTGGGTGGGGAGAGACATCTGGGTGGATGTCTGCTCAGGCTGTTGGTGCTGTAGAAAAATGGATGGCTTCAGAGAACACTAAAAACCTATTAGATGAACAGATCTCATTTGGTGCTTCTCTCTGCCAGTCAGTGTTCTGCTCCCCATCCTTCTTACAGCAGCTCTGTTTTTCTCCTTTATCTGTAAAATGAATTTGAGATGATGATGTTTGTGTATTTTTTATTCACAGTTCTCCAAATGTTAGTGGTGAGCTTCACTAATGTGTCTCTTCTGCCCCTCCTTCCCATGTGTTTTTCTCTGTCTTACAGATCAGCGGCGGTGTTTTCTGTTTCAGATCTGCTGAGATGCTTTGCTCCATTCCTGAGTGATGAGTAGTAGTTACACACAGGCATCACCTGACGGGGCCTAATCCTCAGTGCAACAAACCAGCGGGATCGAAGCAAAGGCGACTCAAATCAGTTTTTTTGTATCTGTCTTTTTATATTCTGGCATTAAAAGCCACATATTAAATATTCAGGACGTGAAACTAGTGACCTCTCACTTCATCCTCCTCTGCTCACGTGACCACAGTTTCCCACACCTCCTGTGTGTTCACAAGGTGCTTGTTGTAAAGAAGCAGAGATGACTTCAGGAAGCTTCTTCTCCTCAGTCTTTTTGCACAACTCCACTCAAGGATAACCCTCACCTCCCCTGAAGCCACATTCACTCACAGGGCCCCCCCGGCCCCTCCTCACCCTCCGACCTCCCGGCAGCATGGGAGACGCGAGCTGGGTGTGTCTGAGCCCGGCGGAGTTCAGCCAGCTGCAGCAGTACAGCGAGTGTGAGTCCCCACAAGTCTGAATGTACAGTTTTGGTTTTGTTAGTTCGTTGTGCAGCAGCCTCATAATGTGTGTCTATGTGTGTGTGTGTGTGTGTGGATATGTGTGTGTCTTTATGCATTTGCAGTATATGTGTCTGATGCTGCTCATAAGTGAATTTGCAAAAGTAAATAATGTGGTATTCATGCTGCTGAGTACAAAAGGCTTTATGCAACTAAGATTCAAAAGACGTCATTAAAAGATTCAAACCATCTGGAGCCCACATTCATGCTTTGTTTGCAGACTTTGTTTAGTACTTTTGAGCTATCCTGTTTTGAAAGAAAATATAAACCTGTCAGAAACCATAAATACAAAGACAACCAAACCAAATGTGCTGGAAGAAATAGATTAAAATAATAAACTTTTTGGTAATCATTTGGTCGGCTGTTGCTTAGCTGACAGAGCTAGCCTCCACCAGTCAAGAGAAGAGAGTTACCTGTTTTTTTTTAAATTCAATCTGCAAAACTTAAAACTCTAAATCAAATCAATGTCTGGTGTAATCACTTTTTGCTTTCCAAACAGCATCATGTCTTCTGGGTACGTTTGCATTAACCAATCAATTTTTACCACTCAGGAGCTGATGATCATTTTGATATGTAGGTTGAAACCGCAGATTATGAAGGAACTGGACAAACTTTCTGTGATGTCACCCAAAGATATTCTGAAGAGTGTTTTTGAATCTTGAAACGAGTAATACGGGATTTAAAATGACGACAGCCAGGAATCCTAATCTGGCACGACCCTTGACGAGCAGATGCTAAGTGCCAGAAGCCCCTCTGTTCTTGACCACAGCTAGCTCCTGGCTCCTTTAGATGCACTCAAAGTCTGTAAAAGCCCTGGGAAGGTGGCTGGGAATCAAAGTTTGCTGTGACAGCCAGCTCCTTCAGCTGACCAACGTGAGAAAAAAAAAATTACTGCTTTATATAAATTTAGCTGATGTGGTACACATTAAAATGAAATTCAAAATGACCCCCCCAACAGCTATCATAGATGTGAAATTAAACAATACAAACCAAAGCATCTTTTGAACCAGACTGAAAATATACTACTAAAACTGCTTAAAAACACTGGATGTTTAACTGGACATTATTTTGTGTTGGAATTACTCAGATCAACATTAGTTGTTGCTTGTTGGACCAAAGTTTGGCCTCTCCAGACATTCAAGTTATCTTTTTGACAGAATAATATTAATGCAGCAACCATTTGTTTAAAGCAAGGATAACTGTCTCCTTCTGTATTATTGCAATTCAAAAAAATATTTTTAAGGTAAACAGAAATCATATTGGTGTGATTAATCACAAATTAGCTATGAAAATATTTTGATAAATTGGCATTAAAAAAAATGTAATGTAACAGCTCTAATATAAGGAGATAGAAGGATCTGATCCAGCTGACACCTGCAGAAGGTCTGTGGTTTGTTCTCCAAAAACAAAAAAGGAAAAAAAAATGAACCAAGAAGAACTGATGCTGTTTTAAAAGACAAAAGTGTACACCAGAAAGACTGATTTGATTTAGATATTTCTTCTGTTTGGCTTCTCTGTATATTTTAAATTAATGACAAAAAGGTTCCTGGCCCTTTCATGCAGTAACGTTGGTGCTTCAACAACAAGCTGAAAACTCAAAGGCTTGTTTTTCTTTTCTTTCCTCTCTTTTGAAACTTGGTATAGATTCACCCTCTGCACCTGTGATCACGAGTCGATCCATGTGTCCACTTCCATCAGGTTTGATGACACAACACTTTTTGGAAATTTAGAACCACGACAGAGACGGAAATGGGACCTCAGGCTGAGGATTAGTCCCACATCCTTCATCCATGTGTTTTCTTTTGTGCAGAACGCCCCTCATTAGCCTGCTGGATGAGCCTCGTGGCCGTCTCTTTCTTCGCTGTCTGCTGCATTTGTTAGTCAAAGCAGCATCTGTCCGCTCTGTGCTGCTGGTGGATGATTGCATAGAGTCACGCACGCTGCTCCATTGAGGAATTACACAATAATGCAGAATTATGGCCTCAGAGCCCTGCATGAGCAAAATGTTAAATTAACTGAAGATTCAGCTTAGAGGAATTAAATTAGATGACGCAAATCTTTATGGAGATGCTCTATTGTTTTGTGTGTGTTAATCTAATGCCTATCTGGTGACATGATTTCATTTTGGTCATGAATGAAAGTCACATTTTTATTGCTGCGCAGTTTTCTCTTCTCTAGAAAACTTGACTGGTAACCTTAAAAGCAGAATAAGCTGACATTTTCTAAGAGTCTTATTGTGTCCCTTTATTCCCTAAAGCTTCTAACAGAATGACATGTTTTGGTCAAAATAAGATTGAGTAAAATATTCTTTTCATAGCAGCTGGTTTCAGGGGTTTGCCTTACTTGAGATCTGGCTACTGTTTTGTGCTTTGATTCAAACCCAAAGATGTTAATTACATGTCAACCCAAAAAACCCTGATCTTCATCACGGCTTCTGTCCTCCATGTTAAGGCTAATGCAAAAAACTTGCCAGTGTTGCCGTCACTGACTAACAGGAAATCTGACTTTTAAGTTTTTGTCCTGCAAATTTGCTCTTCAGAACAAGAAGAAGGGAAAAAACAGTCAAGCACAACATGAAGTTAAAGTTGAGGATTCTTGTACTTCTACTCTGATCTGAATTAGGTATCAACAACTGATGTCAAATTTGAAATAATGCAACTAGTAAATTGCAAAGGCTACAGTTGTTATTCAAATTCAAAAATACTTTATTTGTCCTTGAAGTGAAATTAATTGTTGCAGTAGTCATGGTCTCTTGAGAGATTCGTTGTAGAGTTTTATAGCTGTGGGCAGGAAGGATCTCCTGTAGTCGTCTGTGTTGCAGTGGATCTGAAGAAACCTCTGTCTGAAGACGCTCTGCTGATGAATCACTGTGCTGTGAAGACAATCCTCAGGGTTGCCCATGATCTTCTTCATTTGATGAAGTGTCCTTCTTTGCACAATCATCTCCAGAGGTTCAAGAACAGTCCTCAGAACAGAACCAGCCTTCTTTATCAGTTTGTTCAGTCTCTATTTGACATCTCCTCCAAATGATGAAGATTCCTTAAGACAGAAAGTCTGCTGTCCTTTCTTATAAGCAGCACCAATGTTGCATCGCCAGTCTAATCTGCTGTCCAGGTGAACATCGGGGCATTTAAACTCTTCCACTGCCTCTTCTTCCATGTCTTGTTCACATTCAAGACGAGATGGTTGTTCCCACACCTGGTCAGACTCACAACTATTCAGTCTCACAAACTGTGGTCTGTTTGCCAGTTAGTCAGTAATCCAGGTGACTGTGGAGGTATCTATC
>JAOWBL010064294.1:0-21485 GCA_028564865.1 Zenarchopterus dispar
TTTCAAATAGCAACTGTACAATTATTTGTTCATGCAGTTGTTTCAGTAACTCCAATCTTTGTCTGCCTTTGTCTTTTCCCACCCTTTGCTTTTCCTCTCTAGATATCCTGTTTATGTGAAACACACAGTTGAAGAAATATTTCGGAAACCGGGACTCATTTGAAGATACAATACATGCTCAATTTGACTAGATCAGCTTTTAACAGCATTTTGTAAATATTGTCACTCTTACCAAACATTTCTCAAGGTTGGGTCTTTCCAGGCCAGCTTTGATTGCTAAATGACTGCTGAGGCATTTTGTTTTCTTTTAAGCTTTGATTTAGCCAAAGTAATTGTGCTTCGTGCATGTGGATATGCACTCCAGCAGCACTGGATGAGTGTGTATATTTATCAGTGTGTACACAGCATATGTCGGAAAAGGGTTTGACCAAGGCGACTGTGGAGGGTACAGGGAAAGAGCTTGGAGGAAAAGGCGTAACTGCAGCTTGTCGACCACTACTTCCATTACCTTTGCCACAGAGTGCAATAAAACATGCTGGAGACAGATCCACTTTCACACACTCTATAAACACTCATGCACCCACACCAGCTGTGAGGTGTGGGTGCATAATGATAAGGTACAAATCAAATTATCATGTCACATTAAAAATGACAGGTCATTTAGGATTGTATTCATGCTATGCTGGTTGTATTTTCATTCTGGGAGTGAAAACTAAGTGAAGTACTGTACACTAGCTAACATGTGAGGGACTCTGGTCCAAGCAAACATTTTTTATCTGCTTAAATTTACACAGTTAGCATGGGGGAGTGTTAAATAAGTAAAAAAAAATCACTGATGTCTCAGTGATACTAAATACTCTGCTCAGAACATTTGGCTGTCCCACAATATAAAAATGAATTGTATGAATTATATGACCATATTTCCTCACTGAGATTTTAAGATAGCATTTGTTTTAGTGAAATTGCCCTGTAGAATAAAAGTGGAATCTCTCCCAACGACACAGTTGCAGACTGAAAAAAGAAACTGTTGTAATGGTAATGCTGTTACAATCATAAAAAACAGAAAGCTGTAGATTTTTATTACTGTAACATTTATAGATTTTCTTTTTTTTTTCTTTCTTTTTTTGTCTGCACAGTCAAACATGTTTACTTTCGATTTATCAGCAAGCTGTGCCGAATCAGAAGATTACATCCCCTCTTTTTCCTGTGTTATCTCTTGGAAAACAATTACAGGAACTACTAGAGCTTTTCTCTTGCTGACTGTAAGAATGAAAAGTGAAAATATTTAGAATCTAAAGGTGAGATTTAAGGGACTCTCCATTTGCATTGTGGAGATATTGCCGACATAAGTCCCCTTTGTTGCACTAAAATGTTACCTCATTGATTAACAAGTCTGTCAACTTGAGTGATCTTTAACCTCCCTGCCTGGAAAAAGCCCCTGGAAGTTAGGTCCAACCATGTAGGGGAAACACAGGGGTGAAAAGTCAGGGGTTACTGATGGAGAAATGAGGGTCACTGAGGGAATCGATATGACGGTGACCTTTGACAGCAAAACCACTGAGAAGCAAACTCCCAAGTCTTTAACCACCAATCAATCTGAAACAACAGATTGTTTCCCCTTTCTGTATTTTTATAACATCATAATGTATATTGAGTTTACATTTGCAAATGTGAACCTGAGATGATTTGCTCTTTTTTTTTTTGCACAGTCTATAAAATAACATCATATTTGTTTTGCAGATGTGGTGTTGTAAATAACACTAATATTGCATCTTTTTCACTCTACGTGGTTGGTTGCCTCTGTGTGTGATGGACCGGTGACATGTCCAGGATGTCTCCCCCCTGATGACAGCTGGGACAGGTCCATGTTGCAGTTAGGCTTGAACTTATATACTACAGAGTCCAAGAACTGGTCTATAAACCTTGTGCTTTGGGGTTAAATAATATCAACTGCCTCTGCCTAAATGCTGTAAATGTATCAATGTCTGATGGGAAGAACTCCAAGTGATGGAGAAGCAGTAATCTTAACAGTTGTGGTCCAGATGTCCTGTTGATGCAAACAACAGCAGCATTTCAACAATGATAACTATTATACATTGTTTTATTTATTTATTTTTTTCTCGTGAGAAACACTGAAACACAATTATTATCATTATCACCTAAACTTGGACACTTAAATAAATAAAAAAAGGATGTATAGTTTAGCATTTAAACAAAGTAATGGTAACTCGCTCAAGTTAGCTAAAATGATAGCTAGTTAGCTAACTTAAACTCTGTTACATGCTTGCAATTCGACTTCTCTTCCTTTTTTTTAACAATATTCTCTTACAGGAAATGTAAAGAAGAGAAACTTGTACAAAAGCATTCACAGTAGTGTGTGAGCAAAAGAAACATTTCATTAGCTAATGTGAATGGGCAACACTAAGACAGTAACAGACAACACCTTCTTCATTAACTTATTTATGAGTTGGTTTATTTAGGCAGGTAAATTTGTTTAAAACCCCAAATCAGAAAAAGTAGAGATGGCGTGGCAAAGCCAAATGTAGGGATTCGTATGTTGACTTTGTTATTATTAATTTTAGACAATATGTATGCAAGGTATTTTTACTATCATCTTCAACTTAAACTTCTTCAACTTCTTGTGTTTTTTTTTTTTTTTTGCAACATATTCCCAAAACATTGGTATGGAAGTAATTTAGCACTAGTAAGTGAATGAAAGAAAATAAACAATGTTACTTCAGTAAGTGATGTCAGCAAGTGACTGTAATGATAATTTGTTATATTTAAAAAAGTACCTGTGAAAGTCCTTTATGAATCAAAGATGGAGGAAAGATCAGTATTTTTTTTTTTTTAATTTCTCAAAGATAGACTGGAAGGGAATGTATTACTTCTTCTTCTCTGGTGTATGATATTGTTAAACATTTTAAGGAATCTGAAGGATTTTAAGGCCATAAAAGACCAAGGTGTAAGTCCACAATCTCTGATCCTTCAGATGGAGATGCATCAAGAACTGTCTAAGTACTTCATTCACTACATTGATTTATGAATGCAAATCTGTGTTAAAGTGAAAAATCTGCCTGCAAATGGTGACGATGACCCCATATTGGTGCACACCTACTGCTTGTTAGCTGATAGAAATGTATTTCTTTAATGGGATGGAAAAATCTAAACCTTTTCTGATTTGGGCTTGCATAAAAGACAATTCATGGTCACAGGCTGTTGAAAATGCTTCACAACAAAACAGACAACAGGACACAAGAAATGAAAAATACAGAAGCAAAGAAAAAAATAATTTGGTGACAGATCTTTTGTAATTCCACCAACTGACTTCAAACTCTACATTTTGAAGCAATCATGGCAGACACCCTTCCGAATGTTTCTATCCACAATTACTTTTAAAAAAGTGACATGAAAGTAGCAACACAAACACTCTTTTTATGTAATCACCACTTCTTTTGCAGTTAAAATCAGGAAATGAGAAGGTGTGAGCACCAGGAACTGGAGGAGAGCTGAACCCAGTCCCGGGAGTGGAAGTGCACGTACATTAAGAAATGGATATTGGCTCAAAATGAAACACTGACTCAAGTGAGAGAAAGCATGTTTGTTCCAGATAAGGGCCATTAATTTTCTACCAAAAATAAGGAAAACACAAGCATGTCTGATGGATGTTTGTAAGCCAGCAAATGTAAAAGGGAACGGAATATAGCACCAGCAGCATGGAAAGGACTGATAACAAACATTTTTATCCAAATCTCTGGCACTTTGAAGGGTGGAAATTTGCAAGCCAAAACAAAATGGAGAAACGCTTAGCTCTTGGACATTGGAGGCTGCTGTTATGTGTCCTGCAGCATGGTTGAAAGACTTTCATCTGTTCTGCATTGATGCAAAGTGTGGATCGGCACTTTTAACTTAATCACTTGCAACAAATAAGGAATTCATCCCTTATTTATTGAGAGTGATTGGTATATGTATGCAGAGAAAAGATTGACAGTGACCAAACTGTTTTCATAATATGATGTTTTTGATTAACCATGTCAAACTAAGACAAATTTTAGTGACATTTGTGATGTTTTCACAACCGTAGCTGAGTTCTAGCTATGACATTTGTACAATGTAAAGATGCTTTACTTGATTGACTGTTATTAATGAATATTTGGCAGTGTTCTACCTTTTAATTAAAGGTTTAGTATTTGTAAACCAATATCATTACCGGGCATGTGGTTGCCATTGTTGTCTAGTGGCTGTTATTAATATTGTTAAATGAGGGGCAAGGGAAAAAAAAATGTAGTGACGTAACCACCAATTCAGACTTGCAGGCTTATATGCAGTTTGTTGAGGCATGGTTTTTGGCATCGGCCAAATACCCCTTTGTGCGATGCACAATACTGAAACCAACAAGCTCATAATTAGCATTGCTTGGCAGAGTCCAGTCTAGTGCACCTGGGGAAACGGGTCTGAAAAACAGCCTACCAGATGAATAGCTGATGGTAAGCAATGACATTGCTGTTTGCCTTAGTCCTAACCTCCTACCAAACTCATGAAACAATAACTTTGTGGTCTTTCCTAACACTAAAAATATTATAACAGTCTCAAAGCCAGTGTCATGCTTGAAGTCTATTCTAACAGAGCAACTTAAAGCTCTTCAAGCAGGCTTTATCTGTCAACTATAATAAGTACCCTTCGCTTATCTGTTATTTTTGTGGGAGTAGCCTACTGTGTTATTATGTCCCTCAGAGTACGGTGGCTCCAGGGTTTGGTACCCTCCTATGTTTTTACACCCATATCAAGCACCTTGTGGTAAACTGGCTAAGAACTAACAAGGAGACATGTAATTTAGATGTCCAGTGTAAGCCTCTGCTCTATACAGCTCACTTTGATCAGTAAAAATAAAACATGGCCTTGGCCCTCTATTCTCCTTATATGAGATCTGTGTGCGTATTGTATGTGGTCAGTGAATAAGAACAGAAAGAATGTATTTCAACATGTTAAACCAGCTTTAGATTTTAAGGCTCACCAAACAGCACATCAAAATGCAATTTCATTCCAGTTATGGTTCAAAAGGCCTGTAAGAATGATCCTCTGTACCCAGATCTGTACCCCTGGAATATACAGCTTTAATTTGCTACATTGTGTCACTCTTAACTACTTTCATGGCCACATTTCCAATGGAAGTAATCTGGCATGCTAAGTTTGTTTTTGAACACCAGCAAGAGCAAAGCATTTCAAATGCCAGTGCCTCATATATGACTCCTGTGCGGTTCACTGGAGATGAATTGAGATGACTGAGATCTGCTTGACACTTACAGTATTCGCTGTGGGGTCTCCTGTGGGGCAAGAACCAAAAACAGTGATGATGCCAAGGACAAGCTAAAAGAGATGTTTTTCATGGACGGATTTCGTGTGAGGGGCTGTAATGTTTTTGTGTAATCTTTTCTTTTTTTCAGCATCTTTAGCTTTCTTGTTACCTGGCTAAATGTTGTGGGCCCACTGGGGAAACTCCCAAATCCCACTGACAGACAGCCAGCTCCATCCACATGAAGCACTGATTTGATTCTCTATGTGGAGTTTGGAGCCATGCTCACACCCTGTTACATCTTTCCACGCTGACGTTTCACACATCACTTGTTTAACCCTGTTATGGCGCCTCGATTCCTGGCTCCCAAGGTTTTACAGTGCTGGAATGAAAGGCTTTACCTGTCACCCCTGCATCATCAATGCCATTATCCTTTCACACGGGTCTTTGAGAATTTCAGTCTTACCACAGCTTTTCTACACTTTGCTAACTAGTTTTTCTTCTTTTTTTTAACCTATTTATTTGTCCTCAGTTGTTGCTGCAACAACATAATTTCCCTTTATGGTTGTTTTTTTTTTTTTTGGGGGGGGGGTAAATAAAGTTAGAAAACATTATGTGTCTGGATTTATGCCAGTGAGAAGAATACACCAGTTTCCAACATTTCCTCTGACTTGTCCCTTCTGTTGCCAGCACCTCCTCTTCTCCTCCCCATCCTCATCCATACATTTTGTCCAATTCACAGTCAGAAGACCATTAAGAATTACAAATGTACTCCGGTGCATTCCCCAGTTGAATGTGGGAGGTGTCAAACAAAATCCCAGCATTCACAGTCAAGTGTGTGTTTGTATACAAGTGGGAGCATTGGGGATATCGTTGTCTGTTGTGGCCATGTGTAGTATGTAAAGCCCCTGCACCCATCAAAAAGTATATTTGTTTTCATGTCCTGCTCTGATTATGATGTAATTCACTGGTTCCTTGCTTATAAATTTTAGTGAACCAGAATAAAGACATAGCACCCTCTTAATTCTTTATGCTCTCTGGGAACAACATCTAGGTGTGACCAGTAACAACAGGATGGCAGGGTTCAACACCTCTACTCCCCACTGACTTCCTCTCACACTGCCACACCAAATTCAGACACACCCAGAACCAACAGCCGTACAATCTGCAGTTATTCTGCCAAAATATAGGATAGTACAAAGAAATGCATACGCTGGGTTTGAGTCTGTGGGATGCATGTCAGCTTGCACTCAAGTTTTAACCCCTGAATACCTTCACTGGGTTAATCACTTTAACAGTGCAAGTGCTCATCAACTTAGGCAATTGTAGTTAACCCCAAACAGTTGCTGATAACCTCTGAACCTAACCTGTGACCTCTGACTTTAACCTCAGGGCTCTTCAAACGAGACATTGGCCTCAAGGGGTTCAACACATGTTTGAATGGATTTGGGGGTTTTTTCTTTCCCTTTTCTGCCATATACCTCTTTTGGTCTCTCTGGACCCCTATATTTTCTTCTCCTCTATCTTTCTGGTTTCTATTCAGGGCCAGCCCAAGATAATCCCCTGAGTCTGTTTCCTTTAGAGTTTTCACAACACAGAGCCAGAGGCGAATGTGGCATACATGTGAGGAGCAATGCAAAGATTAACTTTCCTAATCTTTACTGGTCTGGATGATACCCTTCTTGTATACACAGTTGTATGTTACAGTTGACACCTAAAAACTTGAATTCTTTCCTGGCCTGAATTTCTGAAAGTGTCTTCCTTGTAGGAAGAACTTTATGTCTTGACTGTGATATGCTTTACTTTTTTTTTTTTACAATAAAACTTTGAGCTGGAACATTTAAAGGAGAATGTCCAGTGCATTACATGTTTTCTTTTTTTCTCATCCCTTGTAGAAATGAACAAGACATGTTACAGGCCATCTTTTGATACTTTTGGGATTTTTCCAGCTCGCCTGATTGTGGCTCACAGCCTCAGGCCAATTCGATTCTTCTCAGGATGCAAATCTTCACAAACATTGCTTCAGCTGGATGTTGTAGTCTTATGACAACAGACAAAGCAAATATGGAGCATTTATTGAATGTTTGTAACAGCAGTGTAGCATGTGGATGCGTGACAATAAAAACAACACTGCTTAAATGATTGTAGCAAAGGGTAATCTTACTGTCACAAAGGAAAAAGCTGAATCAGCCTTTAGCTAGATGAGCAACACTCGCTAAACCGGTTTATCTTTGGTCTTTTAATAGGTCAAGAGTAAAAATACTGTGTACATCTATTGGTATTTCTGTGAAATTAGGAGTATTCAAGTAAGAAATAAGGGTCTGCTTTGTTCTGAGAGGGAGAATTGTGTGTTTTGGTGTGCAATGCCGCATTTTTCACTGATGGAGAGGCCCTTACTGGCACCCTGCTAAGATCTTTCACTTGACATGTTAATCTGAACCACTTTCACATTTTCTAAAGCAGTAAATCAAGTGTGAAGTCCAGAAACACATTCACTGAACTGAGCCAGATCATTTATTGTGAAGTGTTATTTATGACTTCCTAATAATATTACTGAAAGTTATATAGCTATGTAACACTGGTACTTGTAAGCGACTATCAAGGATTTAAAAGTAGTTATGGATTGGTAAAGTTTCATGTAAAAGTGTAAAAGTGTTTTTCACTCATCACTCACTTACAAAGAGGACTTCCGCAAACCCGACTGGTAAATCCTTTCTATCCTCTCCAGCAGGTTGAGTGGTTAATGAAGACTCAAAGAGAGTGATGGGATGTAATAATACTAATTGGTGGTAATGACAGTGCTTCTAAAGTGTTATATTTGTGAATAAAAACAGTGCTGGCTATTTTCAATGAACTCAGTCAGAGTGCTCTTTCTTTCTCAGAGCAAAGCCCAGCAACAGTCTTTCCCTCGATTTTACTGTTTTGACCAAATAACTCAGCTGGCCATCACATCTCTCGCATTGGTCACTCATCCCTTTGTTCGCTTTCTTTTCTCCCCTTGCCAAACATGCCGGATCTCCATGTGTCAGAGGGAGAGGAAGGAAGGGAGAGAGGGTTTGCACGTGATTTCCAGAGAGGGGGAGATGGGAAAAAAAAGAAAAAGAAAACACGCAGGCCTCCCGTCTATCTGATCCACATTGAGTCCTTTCTGTTTCCTCCGGCTCCCTGTTCAAGGATTTCAGATCATCTTGTCAGTGAAAGTGAGGATGCTGATGTTTTGTCGAGGTTAAGATAAACAGCAATAGGGGCAGCAGTATTTTAAGAAGTAGCAGCACTTTTTGACAAAGCTATTTATTTTTAGTCAAGAGCAGATTTGAGTACATCCCTGTCCAACATCACTGAAATATCAAACCAAAAGTGAAGCCTTAGTTCATATGTTAAAGCAAAATGGATCATTTCAGATTTAACATGTTAAAAAAAAAAAAAATCCAGGATCTGCAGAAGAAACACAGGGTAACAAAAGTCAGTACAGTTTTCATAACCGAGAGCCAAATCTTTAATTTTTTCAATACTTCACATGGTTTTCATGACAGACTATCCTCCTCACCATCTTGTTCAGATTTTTAGAGATTAAAATGAGTTCAGTTTATCGGCTTATTAAAGACCAAGGGGAAATGAAATAGCTGTGGTATAAATTGTTGAGCAAAAAATAAATAAAGATAAACAAAGTAAAAATGAGACATAAAGCTCTTGGGAAACTGGAACTGTATCAAAGAGAGACATGACTGAAACCTTCTGACTATGCCATGAAAGTATTGGCGTGTTGATGATGTCACATTCTCCTGCAGCATGTGACACAGGTAAACTCCCCTGGAAGAAAACATGAACAGTAGCTCACTGCTGAGCACTGGTTCTATGCGTTGCAGTGGGAGCGTTGCCTCCGTCAAAATTTGGGAAAATTTAAACTTTGGCCGCTTCTCCCCAAGCTACCCAGTGAAATAGTCCATGGGGGTTGGACATTTTCAAAGTCAATGACTCATTGGCTGAGTAAAAAAGAAGCCATTTGATTGTTCATTTACAGTATGATGAGAGCACATCCTATCAAGCATTAACGTTATACTGCTTTGTGTTTTAATGCTTCAACATTCAGGTTGCAGAGACACTACTTCACATTATCAGTTAATGAAAGCCTCTTACATACATCAGTTTCAAGGTTGGGTTAGAGTTAGGGTCTGTCCAACATTCTGCCTTATTATATATGGGAACAACCCTGAGCCAGACTGGTGCATTTTCACCGCACCTATGTTTTGCATTGGAAGATAGTAACATAGGAGAAGGAGAGTGGAGACAGGCTCTGTGGTCATGAACACTCGCGTTGCTCAGATGATTCTGTGATGCTTGCATTTCGTTTGTGATCTCACAGTGATGATCTGTGGTACCAACTCTGATGTTTGTGAATTACAAAAGGGTAAAAGTGGAGGTCCAACAAGAACTGCCGTGTGAGACTGGCTAAAAAGATGCAGTCCCACTTCTTTTACTCTTTGTACTCCATCTGAAGTCTTTGTCTACCAGAATAGTCTTAAACCAATATCCAGAGGCATTCCTGATGTTCCTGCAGTGTTCTTTTCAGTCCTTCAAGCTCTGTTCAATCATATTATTTCTTGCTCTTCATTTTACTCCTGCTCCATATGGCAAGCATCTAACCTCCTCTCCTCTTGGGATATTACTCTGGGCATTACTTAGTCTTTGGCATGTTCAGTCACCCGGTCCCCTTTCTCTTGGCGTGGTTACTTGACACAACAGATTTAAAAAAGAAAAGAAAATTTTAAAAAAGTCAAAATTATCAGCAAAAATCCCTTAGTCTACATAACATAATATCCAAAACAGTGCAGAAAAAGTTTCAAAAGTAATGTTTTTATATCTAAAATCAAAATCATACAATCTCCAAACACTCGCTGCCCTCATGCAGACCCCTACTATCACACTTCCACCTCCTTGCATCTCCATATATGCAAGGAGGTGCCCACCAGTACTAAAAGACACAGTAAGACCATGGCACAACTCCTTCAGGCCAACACATTTATCTTGGCCTCATATGAATGAAGAACATTCTCCCTGTGCACATCAGGTTCCTTTTATGCTGTTTAGTCTATTTGAGCTCTCACAGAAACTCCGATTTCAGTTGATAAACTCTGGGCCAAGTCTGAAGCCAGCCTTTTCCGGTTTGTTTTTGTAAGCTCGCTTGTGTAAATAGCATACTGTTTGTGATATCATCAGTGTTGTGTTAAAAGTGATTGTTGTTGATTACTAATACCTCTGTATGTTTTTGATTATTATGAGCTCTTTCAATCCATCTTTTCAAGTCTTGTGGATGATGTAGACATGTAAATAGACACATATACGCACAGAGCAGGTATCTAGTTGTTTGTGCAGATTAATTGAAATTTAAGATTTACTAAACTGCTCAATAATCAATACAGAGGGTATATTTACTTAGGTACAGCATGGTGCTTTAAAAGTATTTAAGGGTTCAAAAAAAGGATATAAAGTTGTGCAAATGTTAGTGCTTCTTCTTTCAGCCAGTTTTTTTTCCTTTTAAGTTGCAAAAACCCAAAACCTCAGTAGCAGGCAAATTCAGTAGTTGACAAACAGCAACATATAACTTCTTTCACTTTTTTATATATACATATATATATATGTGTGTGTGTGTGTGTGTGAAGACTTTCATGATTTAAAGCTTGCACATCCAGTTTTAGTGACATTAATGTGAAGCTGTCATTTTCTGTATAACTGTGTAAAGTCTCTTTCATTGTTGTGGAGTAATTTTAATTCATTCTTCTTTACAGTGTCTTCAGTTCTTTGAGATTTTTGGGTATTTGCTTATGTACAACTCTCTTAAGGTCTCACCACAGCATTTCAAGTGGATTGAGGTCTGGACTCTGACACTGATTCTTTTATTTTTTAGCCATTCTGATGTAGATTTCTTGGCATGCTTCAGATTATTGTCCTGTTGCATGACCCAGTTTTGACTAAGATGTAGCTGTCTTAAAGATGCCCTCCTCAACTCCCTCTGGAATACCTGGGATGCAGAAGAGTTCACAGTCCCAAATCATCACTTCTCCACTGCTGTACCTGACACTGGATAAGATGGATTTCTGCTGAAATGTTGTGTTTGTTTTTCTTCAAACATGGTCTTGGGCACTAAGGCCAAACAGCTCATTATTTGTGTGGTCTTGTGGTTTGATCAGATCTTAAATGTGCTTCCTTGTTTTTTGTTTACAAAAGGCATGTTTTCTGGTAACCCTCCCACAAACATTTTTTTTTTTTGCTGAAGAACAATAAATTGCTTCATAACAGTTTCATAACTCTCTACAGATTCATTTGCTACAAAAATGATTTTATAACTTCTAAGGCTATCGCTTATGTTTTTCCCTATCGTGTTAACATACACTTGGATGCTCCAGACCAGCGAAATGTCTTTTGTGAAGGAAAAGAGACATAGAAGCAAATACAGGTAAGTGAATTTCCAATAATGATGGACTACTTCTTTAAAGTTTCGCAAAGTTTCATGCCACTCATTAATTCTTCCAACAGTTATGACGTGTGCCCCAAATGTGCACCAACTCACACAAGAGCTATAGCGTCAATGGTTCCCCCCACAATACAAGAAATTGGGCCTTGGCTCAGACGCTCTGGGGCCCAAGGGTGCCTTGTTTTACCAACAGCTCCAGTGCTACAGGACAAGCCAGGATGCATTGTTATGCAACAAGTTAGAGAGGATGAATAGGCTTCAGCACAGGCCCGGTGAATGCCAGTGGAAATTATGGGAAGAGAGTAGCAGCTAGGATAATCCAGGGGGAGTCCCCTTGGGACCTTGTCCTCACAGTTCGTCTGTGTTTTCCTTTCACCCTTAAATGTGCTGGTTGAATGTCTATAGGAAACGGAGAAGGAGCAGAAAGTAGGAGACTGGATTCTGTGAGTTCAGCAGCACAGCAGGCTGATTAATCCATGCGGCCAAAGAGGCTGGCCAAAACTCTTGGGGTCTCCCCACATTTTCCAACTTTGCAAACCTCTCAAGTGCTAATTTTCTTTTAACTTCTTCCTCTCTTTGCCCCTCTTCTCCTTTCTGTCAGCAGGGCCACCCTCAGGCACTGAGCCAACAATCCCACTGTCTCTCGAAGGGTGACATCACAAGTTGGCACGGAGAAGCAGGGGTGGAATAATTAGGTTTAGATGGTTGAAGTAAATGTGAGAGTATATGTGCAGGATGAGAGTGCGGGTGATGATGTAGAAGGGAATTTGCTATACTCAATGTGAAGCACGTAGACATTACAGTCAAAAATCAAGTAGTAGTTTATCTGAATAACTTGACTGATATGTTTTATACGAATAAAGCAAAACAGAACTGCATCATGCAATGTAAATATATCTGTGTTGGTGTGTTCACCACCAACTGCCTTCTCCTGAACCAAAATACTGAGATGTTTTCAAAGTTGAAAAATGAATTCAACCCTTGCATCATGTGTGGTTCGATCTGGAGTTAACTGTGGTGGTGGGGGATGAAGAGCTGGAGGCCCTGCTTTAATAACTCTCTATAGACTCCATACATGACCACCCCAGCACAGCCTTCACTGCTATTCGTGCTACATACACAGCCTACTTAGGGAGAAGTCTTTGTTTGAACGATGCGCTTTGTCAATCTCTATTTAGTGGCTTCTTTACGACGGACTCAGGCCTTTGAATATTAACTGTGTGATCACTCTTGCCACACAAGCAGCCGCCCAGGACCCCCGTCAGTGCAGCCCTGCTTCCCTGCACTTTGTTCCAAGGCTTCACGCCCATCTACATCTTGAAATTTACTTTGCATTTCATTAATGATATCATTCAAGAAATGTTTGAGTCATTTTATTACGAGAAGACCTTTAAACAGAGATCAATCAAATGGGTCTTACATTTTACAAAGAAGAGACAAAGACATGAAGAGAAAGATTGATTTGTCCATGTCTCTGGGTTTCATTGTGCCATTGTAAGCCTCTAGTGGAGTGCAACTGTAGGTCTGACTAGTGTAATGACCGTAGCAGCTGCAGCAAGAAGATGATTGAGGGTGGAGAAAGGGTGTTTTTGCAGGCCAATAACCCCTTTTATTGAGTCTCAGGAAATCCTAATTGGAGACGGAAGTGCCCTCAGTGTCCAGATGTGGAAGGACTAACAAAGTCGACACAACCCCCAAGGACAACTGACCACCAAGCACTTCAGATTCCCTTCCTCCCTGCTGAGTTTAATAAAAACAAAAAACAAACAAAATGTGTGAGGCCATCTCACTACAAGGACAACCACACGCATCCACTCTAGCCAACCCGGGGGAGTTTAACTCTCTAACACAACAGAAACACTCAAATGCTAAAAATACTGGGGCAGTAGACAGGTTGGTAAACAAAGCTAAACATCACCTGTGCACAGTCTAAGAAAACAATCTAAGGGTTAAGAGTTCAGTTGTGCCTCTCGATTGCTCGCTCTGTCGATCGAGTTGGGGAAAAAATGCATCAAATGTTGTAAAAGTACATGGTGGAAATTCGTTAAACGTCAATTTACAGGAAGCCTAAAAAAGGTTAGAGATACTGAGGAAAAAACCCTGACATGTGAGCTTTGGCATGAAGATGAACTCTTTAAAAGTGATTGCTTTCACATGAAAGAGTTCATGTTTTTTCTTTTTCCACAAAATGACTCACAGCATTCTCTGTGAATTCAGCATACTTGATGTCTGCATCAGCGTCTGCACTGCTGTCTGTGAGGTTACATTGTGCAGCAGTATGTGTGAAACACATTTAGTGTGTTTTACAATCGTATGCAGTACATTAAAAGTACATAAGATGCATATAGTTTTCATGCCTTTTTTTATATGTTTGTGTTTGGGGGAATTCAACAGAGCATCTGGGCTGCCTGTCTCTTACTGTCACTCTTTATCAAGCGGTCTGACCAAAGCCAGAGATCCTTGTCGGGCTGTTCTGGATAACCGCACTTGATCTGTGTGCAGCTGGGAAACTAAGTAAGATCTGAGGAAGCTGGATTTGATTAGGAAATACCTCCCCAGACCTGCTGCCCCAGTTTGGAATCAGATCCAGGTTTTCTCATGCACATGCACTCACACTAGGTCGATGCATGTGTTTTATACCCCACGCAGAGCCACAGTCACACTGACCTATTTACTCCAACATGGAAATGACCAAAACCCAGGAGGCAGACCACAGTAACCAGAGGCAGACCGACACTAGAGCCATCATTCAGGGATATCAATAGATTCACATGGAACAGTTTTACAACCTCTTTTACATGCTTCATAAATGGGACATCTGTACGAAAAATCTATTGTAATGATTTTTTTTTCTTTTTTAACATCCGGCTCATTTCTACATCATGGAAAAAAAGGAAAAAAGAACAACAACCACAGCAAAGGTCACTGTGAAGGATTTGATTTGATCATTATGAGAGAAGGACTGTTATAAACACATTTTTGCCCTTTTTTCTGTGTGTGAGAACTCGTGACTGGTTGGGGTTAATCTCAGTCCTTCAGTATGTCTATAATGTGTCTGTTTAAAGTTGGCCTTTACCTTTACGCAACCCCTCTGGGACTTCAAAGTGAGATTAAGAAGGGGAGATGTTGAAGGGCTAAGGCTTGCTGCATTGCTGCAGCCCCCACCACCCCCCGCTGAACACAGGGCTGAGCCAACGGGTAGTTGGCACTGCAATCCCATGTGCTATGCCTTAGTTTTTCATTCAGAAAAAAAAACCAAAAAAAACAGAAGGTTTAGACATAAAAGAAATGCATATGATTAACCACGTCAAACATGAAAATCTCATAAATTGAATGTATGTCTAGGGTAAGCACACTCACAAGTATTAAAATCGTAACTCTCACTACGTTCATAAATCTCCTCTATGGTCTTTCTCTAGGTCTCCCCATTAGAGAAAGACCAGAGAACCTCAGCCTCAACTTCCTTCTATTGATATATTCACTGTCCCTCCTGCTTACATGTCATCATCTTCTACACCTTTGCCTGTCATTGTTGCTGACACTCTTTTATCACCCCTGACACTTTTCCAGCCTACTTGCATGTTTTTTCCCCTCTTTTCCATCCTCTCCTTTGCTCTGGACCGTTCCCTAAGTACTTAAAACCCTCCAACTTCTTTAACTCTGCTCCCTGTACCCTCATTGTTCAACTTGTGTCCCTCTCAATCTATGGTGCATAATGTCATCAAAAAATTCAGTGACTATGTAGAAATTGCTGCGTGAAAAGGGCAAGGCCCAGAATCACCACTGGATGTGTGTGATCTTTGGACCTTCAGGCAGTACTCCATTCAAAATAGGAATGAGTCCCTTATGGAAACACTGGATGAACTCAGGGACACTACTGGGAATCGCTGTCTAAGAAAACAGTTCACAGTGCTATAAGACAGTAAGATAGTGCAGGTTAAAGCTCCACCTTAGAAAGAAGAATCTATTATGCATAAATACAGCCATCTTCAACGCACATTTCAAAAACCCTTAATCTCTGATGGTATTGGGGTGCATTAGCACATGTAGAAGTTTGCACATTTGAAAAAAAGAAACATCAGTGCTGAAAAGTTTGGGCAAGTGTTAGAGGAATATATATGTTCTCTTTCAGAGATCTTTTTCAGGGAAGGCCTTACATCTTTTAGCAAGACAATGATGACTATGACTGGAAGTGTACACATTGAAGACTGTTTGGCTTCTTGCAATTATCTTAGTGAGACAAGTGAAGAATGAAAAGTTAATGTCTTGAAATGTACAGTACACTGTAACATGCCCTGCGGCTCAAACACAATAAAAAGCTAGATCTTGGGGGTCATAACCTTCTAATTACAGCCGCATCAGAAGTGATGACGATTGTCTGTCAGCACGGTCTGTGAAAGGGGCTACCTGAGCCGGAGTGGGAGCACCAGGTGACATGTGCCAGGAGTGCTCCAGCACCTTAGATGAAAAGCTGGTGTTATGGGTCTGCATCCCACATGGGTCATTTCAGCACCCCAAAGGGACTTCTAGCCTCTTGGCTTTCACTCATGCTCCGTTCTTGGCTCAGGGAGGAGATCCAGACATCATTTCCCATCTCTGATAGCCATCTGCCCCCTCTTTCTGGTTCTCGATATCCTACTCCTCTAAGCATGATGAAGACCCTCTGCCCAATTTGCAGATCAGAGTCCTCCTCACTGTGATAATTAGCCTGAAATAAAGACATATCAAGTTTTCTGCACAGCTCCTGACAATGGACAAGCTTTCAAGCCCAAGCTTATCTGGAATTTGCAAATGTTGCAAAGAGACTCAGTGAGATATGAAGGCTTTTTTTTTTTAGATGAAATATTTTCAGTTCTTATGATGATCTTAACAGCTTTATTGACTCTTTTTTTCAGCGAGGTAAACATTTTTGAAATTCAGCCCTATTGTGACCCCAAAGCCTCACAATTTATTAAAAATGATCGAAGATCGAGTGCCCATGTAGCACCTGAAAACCCTCTATCCGCCCATGGGAAAACTGGGAGGATACAATAAACCAGGCATATTAGCGTGGGGGTGCGCGCCTGCGCGTCCGCGCTGAACGGTGTGGAAGTTTCCCTGCAAGTTGAGTGGGACAAGAGACTGCTGCGAATGGACACAAACCACCAGGATAAAGAAGTTATAGAAAAGGATTAGAAAACAAGCGTCAATGTACCGGAGCAGGATTAAATCGGCAGGTCTTATTTGCGCTTTTGGACTCACCTCTGCGGAGACGTTTTGCCGTCAGCGGCAGGTAAGTTCAACAACTTGACTGGGATCTGAATTAAACAGGCAAAAACGACATAAGCACTATTTTATCATCTTATTGAGGCACTTCCCTCATTGGATAGTGAAATAGCCTACATTTTGGTGTCCGAGATAGATTAACTTACATAAAACACCAACATTGAAAAAAAGTTGCAAAACTTTTGAAATCTCCCGAAACAAAAAATATTAGGCGTTAATTTCGACTTTTTAAGTCCATCAGAAGCGTTATTTTCCAGTAACCTGCCACCCTATGGAATAACTCGGATCTTCGGATGATTTCATTTGCATGTCAAGATACGTTTTCCACAAAGTGATGGAGCCAGAGATGCCTTGTCGTGGGCTTTGCAGCGCGCTCACGCGGCTCCCCGTGGAACAGTTTTGCCATGAAGCGCATCCCCGCAATTTCCCAAATACTGTGATTCATGCAAGCAGTGCGAGGGAGGATGTTACGATTTTTAGCCCTTTTCACTGTGCCCTCATGTTTTGGCCAAATCTATGACCCAAACCGTGTAATGATTAAAGAGTTTCACTGGAAGCAGATTGTTGAAACCTCTGAGTCACTTCCAAAAGCATATCTAATCCTGTTTAAGACTTGCTGGTGCAAGAGTGTTCTGCCTGCTTTCAGGTGTTAACCTTCCATAACGTGGAGGGAATATTTAAAGTTAAGATCTATAAAACTGCAGACCCTTAATTTCTCATCTTTGTGGTTAACTTTACCTTGCCTGTGGTGTCTCCATATTTTGTAATTAGAAGGAAAAGGCATGGCAGAGGTATGTGTGCTTGCAATGAGGTGAAACTGAACAGGATGGGACAAGCTGTTCAAACAGCCCACATATGGCCAGAGTTATAGCTCCAATGTTTTTTCAGAAATTCCTTAAACCTCCATTTAAAGTGACTCAAATTTAGATGAGTGACACAGAAGTCGTGATAATAACTACAAGAGAAATAAGCCCAGGTGCCAGTTGAGTCATCGCTGTAACTGAAGTCGCCCGTTTGTTTTTGTTGTTGTTGTTTTGCATCCTAGAATTACTCTGAACAAGAGGATTCTGGAAACTCAAAAGGACGTTGCGGGAGCAGAGCAGCAGATCCAGTTCAGCTGCTCTAACCCCACCCTCGAACAACCAGACAGCCTCTATGCACATCAGCCTGACTGTGGCCATCAAGGAGTCTCGGGCCTTTCATGGAACTCAGCCTGCCGCTCCCGCAGATACCCCTGACGCTGTGGAAGTGACAGCCATGGAGTCACGTCAGGTGCTGGTCGTCCCTCCGCCGCCCCCACCTCCCCCGCCACCTCCTCCCCCGCCACCTCCACCAGCATCCTCCTCCCCTTTTAGCCGGGCGGATAGCGCCCGGCGAAGCCGGCTCAGGAAGCTGAACTGGGAGCGCATCCCCAAAGAGAAGGTAGAAGGGAGAAAGAGCGTGTGGAGTGGGGCGGCACCTGGTGAAGATGAGTTCCCCTTAGACCTCAGCTCTCTGGATGAGCTATTTGGTCAGAAGGACAGCAAGCCAAGGGACCGAACCAGCACCCTGAGACGAAGGTCTGTGCTGCTGCGTTGCAGATCCCCGCAGGATGGTCCTGAAGAGGTCAGATCCTCACAATCGCAAAGATCCTGTTTTGTTTTTGTTTTTTTTTCATTTTCTTGTCCTTATTTGTGTTTTGTTACTTCCTTACAGATATCTCTTCTGGATTCCAAGCGCAGTATGAACATTGGAATATTTCTACGGCAGTTCAAGATGTAAGTTTTTTAATTCTGTTTGCAACAAGTTACCAACTAAAGCATGCTGCTCAAGCATGCTTTAGTTGCTTGAGCAACATGCTTTAGTTTTCTGTACTTTATGTGAATGTAGTTTGAATACCTTTCAAATCTTTCTTGACTTTTGATTTGACCAAAAAAAAAAAAAAGATGCATTTCAAGATATGAGAGACTATAGTGGGCACTTTTCACATTTTGGTTATATCATATAACCATTAGCTATAGCTGTTTTACCACACATTGGTGCACATTTTTGAGAATGAACAGCTAAAATCTGTATAATTCAGCTCTGGAGAACAGTAATCCACTTCAACTAAGCTGTCAAATGTGGCTAAGAGTCAGAAATGGGAAGCGCCATCAGGAGAGGGGATGTCTGGCATATTGCAGGGCAGCTGGGTTGGGTGTCAAAGGAGGGTGATGAGTACTGTAAGTGGCTCTTTAGAAGTCAGCGTTGACACCTGCTGTTGCCCATAAAGAGTGTCTAATCTTAAAGCCGCCCCCCACTGAGAAAGACCTCACCAGTGCCTTGTCATATTCATCCACTCCCAAAAGCCTCTTTAGTATGTTTGACTGGCTCAAACAAAGGAGCACTAATTGTAATGAAAAAAGCTGCTTTACAACAGTTTAAACATTTACACACTATTCAACCTCTAAAACATTCTGAGTAACTTCTTGATGTTGAAAATCGTGCAGCATTTGCTCTTAGAGCAGGACAACTGCAATATTGTCACGCCTCCATGATATTCTCGAAAGAGGATGGTTTTCTCTTCCAAACGAGATTTGTTGAGACTTGTAGGCAAAGCCATCATGTGAAAAGATGGCTTCTGTACGCAAACATTTGTCTTGTTCGGCTCTTGTTTTCTCTTCGTGCTAAATCTTAAAGGGAGACGCAGCTGCCGTTTAAAAGTGGGTGTTGTTTATGCAAGATCCAGTTTTGTGTTTCCATCGTCTGAGTAGGCATCATTATCATTTTTTTCCTGGTTTTTATACACTATTGCATAAGTGTTTCTCTTTTCACAGGAAATTCTTTAGCAAATGATTTTACTCAGGCTGCTTTAGACATCCTTACCCTGAGGTCAGAGGATAAAGATGCGAACCGTGAGCTCTGACTAAAGAGAATTTGTTTGAAAATAAAGGTTACTCATCTCAGAATCATCATGTATGAAGAGCTGTAAAGATGAAGGTGGAGGGGAGAAGATTATAAAAAACAACAAGAACTAAAGACACATGTATTACTCAGAGAAATTTTGAAAGGCCAGGCGGCTCAGTTTCCTCTTTTTCATCTTGACACCCCAAGGGTACCTCCGACGTCTTCTGTGCATGACTGTGTTTTAGTTGCCCTGTAGTTACCTTTCATCATCAGTCTGGTGTCAAGCTACCTCCCTCCACAAAACCTTTGCCTGATAAGAAGAGGGATAAGCTTCACCGCTGTGTGATCTTTTGGAAACTAGATCTGATAGGAGTCTCCCTGGGTGTTGGAGCATCTTTCAACACAGCTTTTGCTTTTGCTTTTTTTTTTTTTTTAAATGATGTCATACTAAAACACGCTGGTGTATTTCCACAGGCCTGCTAAAGAGATAGTTGAGGACATCAGGCATGGTGCTGGAGATCGTTACGGCGCAGAGAAACTCACAGAGCTTTGCAAATTGCTGCCTGACAATGAGGAGGTAATATGCTTGGCATGCAGTTAAAAGATGTTATGTAAAGATTTCAGAATTGACCCTTTTACTTTGTGACAGTTTATGAATTCCTGTTTTATTTCTCTTTCTTTTTTGGAAATGAAATTTGATTGTCAGATTATAATGAGGATGTGTTCTCCCTCAGGAGTCTCGACTGAAGAGGTACAGCGGGGAGCGGAGCTGCCTGGCAGAGCCCGATCTCTTTATGCTACTGTTGGTGGAAGTCCCCAGGTACACCCCTCCTTAGTCCAGCGTAATAAAACATCAGAACAGATTTCCCCCTATGTATTAAGAGCTACTCTTTTTCATTTTCTTTTAAATTCACACTGCACTGGCCTTCCCACATTTGTGATGGCATGTTTATTTAACTGATGACTGATCTCAAGAGCCTTTTTAGTCTTTGTCATCACTCAGACCTCCCCGTTGATCAATCCATCTCCGTCTTTCCTTACTCACCAGCTTTCGTCTTCGTCTGGATGCCATGATCCTGCAACAAGAGTTCGACCCGGCTGTGACCTCTCTGTGTGTGGCAGCCAGATGTCTGAGGGAGGCCGCCAGAGGTAAAGTGACAGCATGGAGTTGTGTACTCTACCACCATTAAGATCTGAGACTGCATCAGCCTGATGAAGTGCTCGTGTTTAGCTTTGTTTGGTGATGTCATGAGCCAGAATGGCGACAAGGTAAAAGATTGAACATTCAGGATGACTTGATGTAGAAGAAACTTTCAGTTACTGTTTTCTTTTGGACTAAAGTTGCTGACTTGTTTTGGTGATTTCATGTCAGCTAAATGCACCTTTATTCTCTTTATTTTAACCTTCATGCACAATATTGATCATCCTTACTCTTCTAGAACTGCTGAGCTGCCCAGAATTACACTCCATTCTCCGCTTGGTGCTGAAGGCAGGAAACTATATGAATGCCGTGAGTAATCCTTTATTAATTCATTTATCTTACATTCACAGTCTGAAAAAGTAGAACAAATTTGTGTGTGTGTGTATATA
>JAOWBL010064305.1:0-21485 GCA_028564865.1 Zenarchopterus dispar
TATTATTACCACTGTACTATCATTACTACTGTGTTGGTATTCCCATACTGTGTCTCAGTTATTATCTATATCAAAATTGTTACAAATACCTACTTATCCTTATTTACAGTATATCCATCTAACCTTGTTCTCAATCACTTACTTACCTGCTCCCCTTTCTGCTTAGTTTTGCTTCTCCTCTCTCTTTGTATGTGAGCATAAGATATTGTGTATATGTATATTCACTGTTTGTTTGTTTGTTTTTCTTGTTTACATTTTTTTTAAAAGAAAAGAAAATACTTCTGGTCTTGAAATAAGTATGACTGATCAAACACAACTTTCTATTCTGCAATAGTAAAAGCAAAAGTGACAGAGGAGTCAGAATATTTCCAGCACAAGGAGCCATTTTTAAGATGAACCAGTACATTCTGACTATAATCTTAAACTGGATTTAACCTTAAAACAGATTCCATGAAATTCTTTTTGAATTGCAGAGAACTACAGAGGATCCCCCCCAGGTCCCTACGCCCCCTGCCCCCAGCTTTTTTTCCGTGTGATTCCTCAACAAGTCAAGACTGAACCAGGGCTATGGAGACTTACATTAAGAATCTCCTTAAATCATTTAAGTGGAATCCATAAACCTAGGACTCACACGTGTCTTTGTCATGTGGAATGACGGCATAGCTGTGCATAAAATATTGATCTACCAACAGAAATTTCTGTGCACAGAGAAATGTATTTTGAAAGCATGTACAAAGGCCTTTTTTTCTCTTCTAAACCTATGGGCCCTTTTCAATTAGCACCTATCAAACACAGAAGTAAACAATGCACTAATCAGACAGACTATAGTGATGTAACACACCACATTATACAGCAGAACCTGGGCTACAAGCCTGTGCAAACCTTTTTAAAATGTGAACAAATCAAATCATAACCAATATACAATAAAATACAACATATCAAACTTATGTAGGGGGCATTGTGACATGTCTGGCTCCACAGCCACAGAACTGTGTCCAACCCATGCAATACACATCAAATCAAAACTGAAAATCAAAACTGTTGTACTTGAGTGGGCAGCACGGTGGCTTAGTGGTTAGCACTGTCGCCTCACAGCGAGAAGGTTCCTGGGTTGACTCCCAGCCAGAAGTCTTTCTGAGTGGAGTTTGTATGTTCTCCCTGTGCTTACATGGGTTTTCTCTGCTACGCCAGTTTCCTCCAACAGTCCAAAAACATGTATGTGATTGGGAACTCTAAAATTGCTCCAGCAGACCCCTGTGACCCAGAAATGGATTCAACAGGTCTAGATGATGGATGGATGTATGTATTTGAGTGCACATTTGGACACTATTAGTGATATAAAAATGAAATATATAGTTTTCCACCTGAGAAAATGTAGATGGCACAGATGGTGCTAATTGTGCCAAAATGGACATTTTAGAAAACCTTGCCTGGACTTTCTGAACTAAAACCACTCTAATTTTGTTTTGTTTCACTTTAGGAGGCCTTTGCAAAGATAATGTCCACATATTGTACCATGCACTGATAGAGATTTAGAGCACCAGATCTTTCCAAAAAGTTTCTGATCCTAAAAGTGTTTTTGTTGTTGTTGTTTTTAAGGCAAGGTTTGCATTTTTGCTCTGTGCCATCTTAATTTATTCTTCACCAGTAACATATATAATGTGATTTACACATGTTGCCAACTCTCACAAGTGTTACCTTTTAATAATACAACAAAAGTATTCAAATACACCTTGTGGTTGCAGAGATACACTCATTTTATGAAAACTGTGCAATTTTGAGCAAAATAGGCTTAGGGTTCATACCAAACAATACCACTTTCTGCCAGTTAAGATCATTGTATTCTGAAATTATTAGCTTTCTGAATACATTGTCTTAGGCTAATCTACTATAACTACCTAATAATTCCAGGCAAGAGATTTACTTTTCCTTTTTTAATGGTTCTGCAGAAAACTTAGAGTGGCACATAGTTGGAATATGTTGCTGCAGCACTGTCATTAGTTTGACAGTGCTTCCAGAAAGTGATTGATGACTGCTAGCAAATGTTTTTCTTTTTTCTTTTTGGGAACATTGGTAATGCTATATCATGTTGAACAGGTTTGAAGATAGAATTGAGAATATACAGTTTTTTGGCTTCGATTGAGGAATTCTTTGCTTGGAAAAGAAAATCTCTTTAAAATATGATGTCTCCAGCAGCAAAATATATATATTTTTTCTGTGCTCAGAAAGTTTCACTTCTTACACATGGTTTAAACACTGATTTTACAACATATTGAGGCAAATGGTATAGAGGTTCTATGATCAATGATGGCTACCAACTGGAACAACACTGTCGTTTTCTGAGAAAAAAGTATTTAGATAGCACAGTAATGATGATAAATTCACTTGTGAACAAGTTCAGCCCACTCGAACAAAAGATAAATATCAAGAGTTTGCCAAGTGGTAACTGGGTTATTTGGAGAGCTCACATTGGAGAAAGAAGTAGCTAGCTGGGTGCAACATAGCTCAAGTCATTTTTTGTTCCATTTTCTCTTCTGCAAGACAACAACAGCTCAAAAACCACAAGAACATCAAAAGACATTTCCAACATGTATCATCTGTCTGAGAAGATGAAAAAGCATCAGAAATCTAAAATGCACATGGGCAGTGATTTGAAATTCTCTGCTCTCTGGAGGCCCAACATTGATGCACATTTGTTCGAGAGCCACAAAACTGCAGTGCAAACTTTTGTGGAATTATTGGGCTGGCTTTATGAGCCAAAAACGAAAGGCTCCAGAAAACTAATGATTTTTTTTTTTTTTTTTTTTTTTTTTGGTGGAATTGCTGAGTAAGTGACATCATCTGAAATGCCACAGTCCTCAAGGGCATGTCAGAGACTCTCAGAAAAGAAGTGCTGGAGGAAGTGAAGACGCTCATTACAATCCAAGCAGATGAAACCACAGATGTGTCTCTAAACACTTATAATCAGTTACTGTTTGTGTGAGAAATGAAGGGCACCATGCTGTGCAGAAATGCTTCTTTGAATTTAAACTCATCATAGATAGAACCCTTATTCATTTTTGTAGAGACCAAGATATTTTTAGCTCTCAAAAGTAAACCTAGTTTATTTGTATTAAAAGCTGCTTTTACATTCAAAGGTTTGAAAAATTGCACCAGAGTGCTTGATGATGTCTTATAAACTTCAAGACTTTGCAAGGTACCCCTAAGTTTTATGGGTTGAGTAAAACTCTTTATCAGCTGTTTTTTGGAAAATGAAGTCCCCCCTGAGGGATTTAATGAGAGCTACTACTGATACCATAACAAGTTACCCAAACAGTTTACGAATAGGGTTATATTTCTGTAAAACAATAAGGTAATGAAGAGATGGTCATGGCTTTTATCATGGCATGAAATAGTGAATAATTTTGTGGAGCTAATTAAATTTCAAAGATCGATTTCAGCAAAGTCCAAATTTGCATCCACTGATAGTCCTTCTGTTTTTTGTGTGGCTTCAATTTGGCCTGTAAATCATGGAAGGATTTGAGACGATGCTTTTTCAAAAGGTCATTAGGAACTTTCTGAGCTCATTTTTTCCAATAAAAAGAGGATTTATCAATACATATGTGGGGGTCAAACCAAAAACAAGATGTCACATTCAGGCGTCAAAACTGAAAATCCCTGAAGTCTTCAACAAATCTGCTTTGGTGGATATATGGTGAGGCGGAGCTCTAGTGGGGTGACATGCAGAAAGGGCAGCCAGGAGAAGATCAGGGTACGACTGAATACTACAGTGAACCACAGGGATGGCTGCAGCAGAAGAAAACACTTTTCTAAATTGCATTGTTGGTCAATGACCTGATTCTCACAGTTCTCCCAATGAATTTCCTTGGCAGAACGTGTGTGAAATTTCAGTGAGGTTTATGATGCTTTGCAAAACAAAAGAATCTCGTTATGAATTTAATTATGGCTTTTCAGTCTAAATGTGATTATTCTTGTCATTCTTTCTCACCATGTCTCACTAACTGTTTTGGATTTGACTGGATATTCTTAAAAGTTGATACTGATCAGTAAAAACCTGATAACTTGAGACTGAAACTTTGTTGCTGAGTGCTTTATGTAAAACCAAACTGGTGATAAATAACTTTCCAGAGTAATGAAAAACATGTCATGAAATAAAATTCAGCATTTTAACTGTACAGAAGTGCAAGGAAAAAGAGAGCAGACACACTCACTGAGGGTTGCATCTCAAAGCTGAGCAGTCTTGAGCCAATTAAAACAAATAAGCATGATTATGTAAACAGGACATGAGTGATTATCTTTTTTCCCCCAGATATCACAGAGAAGCTAGATACAAATAAGCATAAGAATGCTTTCCCCCGCTTTCCAACTATTACACTCTTGCACTTACTCCCCAGAATTGGTTCTCTTACCCTTTCATCATTAAAACTCATAAATCATTCTTTATTCCATAAACCAGAAATAAATGTGGAGGATATTGTATATTTGCTGTCTTACAAATACATAAACACTCCTGATGACTCCAGTCAGATACATTGGCAGTGTATACCCTTCACAAGGAGTCACTTAAAACTTAAAAGGAGACTTTAGCTCATGTTGGAACTAGAAAAACAGCAGAGGACCAGGAAGCTCAAAAACATGGGGGCGAGGGATACTATAAATCATGGTGATAGAGTCAGAGCTAGTCCCTCACTTTCAGTAGTGCCATTAAGTGTCATCACTTGTGTTTTCAATCTTGGCTCAATTTCAAATTCTGGCTTTCCACTCAGACAATTCCACTTCATCATTAACATGTCAATTTCTGGTTATAGTTAGTTTTTATGATCTACAAACTCATTCTCCCCTGTCTCACATCTTCAGGTTTCATCTTTATTTATTTTTTCCTTAGGGTATTACATTTGTCTTGCACTCCACTTTAATCCATCTTCTAAGTTTGAATTTGTACAAAGGATTTTTACAGTTAAAAAAGTTAGCATTTTTTTAAATGCTGCGGTTATATACATCTCTGTGTACCCGTTTCTGGTTTGACATTCTCTGAGAATTCACACACAGAAGATACACTGAAAAAATAGGGGGCTTTTTAATTAACTGTGTGTGATGAGTGTAAATCTGCTCAAATACCACTTAAAAGAGATTTGTATGGATCTGTATGGAGAGTAAAAAGAAAAAAGAAACAATAACAGTGATTCTTGCTTTTGCTTTGACCTTTTATTTCATTTATGAAGTATAAATTCAGGAAAAATTTCCTCTCTTTGTTCTATCAGCTTTATTTCATTTCTCAGTATATCCTTGATTCAAGTGTGTAACATCATCTGTTTCTGAACTTCAAGCCATGAACCAAAGAAAAGAAAAGAAAGGAAAAGAAAAGAAAAGAAAAGGGGAAAAAAGTTAGAATCTTAACAGTTTCACCTCTTTGAATGGCATCATTTCTTCTCAGAAACCTCAACAGGCTTTCTGGCATTGAGTATATGAAGTGTTGAAGGCTTGTTGTTGATGTGGCATTTTGTTTCAAAATTCTTTTGAAAGAGGGCCTTAGGGCCTAAACGTTGATCAGATCAATAAATATAAATGCATATGGACCTAAATGTGCAAGATTTTTTTTTTCAGTCCCTCACCAGTTTAATCAGTGTGCACATGAAAACCCCACATGATCTTAGAGCTTTCCTTCACCACCTTTGGAAGTATCGCTAATTAATAAGATAAAATGTAGATACATTTAAGTAGTTCTGTCCTTTTGACCATAATGCTGATGTGAGCTTGCATGAAATGGAGTGTGACACTTCTGATCTGGACCTCAGCACATGTTCTTGCGCTGCCATGATTAGGTCATTTCTAGGCACCGGTAGAACTTATCGATAGCAGCCATTCCTTCAGTCTGCCAGCGGTACGTGATGTGGAGAGGCTTTTCCTTCCATGACAGTTCTCTTTCTCATCTTCATTATTGGTTTTCTGCTGCTGCACTTAGCATTTTATCAGAGAAGGTCATCTTCGTCATCCTGGAAACTGCCTTGAATGTTCAGTAGCTGTCGGTCTCTATCCCTCTGCTTAGTGTAGAGTCTCAGGATGCTTGACTTTGTATTCTGAGGATCTTTCTTGCCTTGATATCGGTACCTGCTACTTCCCCCTTTAGCTACAATTGTTTGCTAAAGTTGTTCTGTCTTCCAGTTAATATAGTACACGTGTTGGGAACAGAGGAAGCTGTCCAGATGTGAGATACTGTACAGTAACTATCAACCGTTTAAAACAGCTACAATTTAAAGTATATCCCACATTTTTTTAATATATTACTGGAGGTCATGATGAAATGAGATGTCAGTATTGCATTTGCACAATCATATTAAAAAAAGACAAAAAATGCCCTCTTCAGTTCAAAGATTTTACACATCATGACATAATGAGAAATCCTGTGATCTTTGCCATATGTTAAAATTAGGTAAATACTCTACAATCTCAGAAATTTACACCCTGTAAAAATTTACTTACAGAAAAGACAAAATGCATAAGTAGCAAATACAAAATTAAGTTAATATTTTCTGCTTTTTTTGTTTGTTTGTTTTTTTTGGGGGGGTGGGAGGGTTGTTTGTTTGTTTTTGTTTTTGCATGTGATTAATTAATCAAATGCATGTCCACATATTTTAGAACAAGAGTTTGGACACTTTGCTGGCTTGGAGCATTCAGGTTTTGTGCTAAAGGGATATTTTATATTTCTTTGTGTTTGAGGTGGGGTTGTGCGAGGTACTCAAGGTATCTTAGAATGATTGTCTTACTAAACAGCAAGAACAGCAAGACAGTAATAACTATCAGTTTAATATAAACTGCCAGCAAAACACCAGCTAACATCAGTGACTACCGAATGTTCTTCAACACAAGTCAAAACAGTTGTAGCATGTCAAATTAAGCAGCACATAACTCAACAAATGGAAACAAACACTATATTAAATTGCACTAAGTGTTTCTAACAGACTTATTTAGTTTCACATTTTAACTTTAACAGTCCTGGTTCATTTGTTCACTGTATAACTTTGGATAAAGCTAAGTTTAAGTTCTGGAGCCAGATCAGTGGTTTCTTTTCACATTGTCTTTCTCAACATTAAAACTACTTTCCTGATATCTAGAACCATTGAAATATAAGCAAATATACTTTGTTTTTTGCATGACTGCATGTTGTTGGTGTAAAGTGGAACCTGAGTTGTTGTTTCACTGTCTGTGTTCAAACTGTGACCGTGACTAAGGACCGATCCAGAAGGGTGGTCAGCTGGGTTGAGCTCCAGCCCTGTGCAGCCTTCCACAGTGGGGCTATTAACTTAGATCGGGGCCACTTTGAGTAAGCTTGTTATTATAAACAAGCTTATAAAAAAGTTCACACTTTTTATTATTATTTCAGGAGAAATTTATTATTATTCAAAAAAAAAAAAGTACAAATCAATCATATTAATATGTGGAGGCATTAAAGGGCAGCCTATGTTCACCTTTCTTTCTTTCCCGTCAGTTAATGTTATTTCTTACCTTATGGTTTGAACACAGTCATTTTACCTTGTTTCCGGATTCTGACACCGTAATAGTGAGTTAGTTGTATATTAGTACTGATATGAGTGACAAAGATAGTCAAAAAGAAAAAGCTTTTTGGCAGAGCTTTAAGGACCGTGTTCTTGCAATAATCATGGGGGTGGTAATAGATAAAACATGAAACAGCTCATGCAACCACAAAGACATCAATTTGGATGAGTCTACTAACAAATGTAGGATAGTACAATCTAGTTCTGATGCAACATTCTTTAATGGCTGAAAAAAAGGTATTATTGTACTTTAAGTTAAGAGACACCTTGTTGTAATCATGTCTTTCTTTCATTTTACCCTTAAAATAACACTTCCAAATATGATGATCACATATAGAACTAGACATTCTAACTAAATCTTTATATTTCTGTTTTTGATTTTTGTTAAATTACAAGCCCCATAACCTTAAATAACCTAAAATTCTGATGATTATTTAAACAGAAAACAGCATATTATAGAGCAGCAAGAGCCCTGATGATCGCTCATTTCTGTCCTTGCCTTGTTAAATCTCAGTGTTTCATCTAACACTAGTGAGCACAAAAATTTACCACAAATGCCATTGGTGTTAAGGGTACTTTTCTGAAAATGTAATGTATAACTATTCCAGTTCCCTCATTAATGAAAAGTTTTGACACACAATTAAAACTTAAGGTTCTGTGTTTAAAACCAGGTTGAGGTATCCCTATGTTGTTGTACCTGCCTTCAAACCTAACTCAGGGTTCGATGGAAAAAGAAGGTAATTCACAAAATATTGGAGTATCCCTTTAAGAAGAAAGCAAGTTAAATTTGTAATTGCAGTTTTTAATGATTAATAGCATTTAATTTTTAAGAATCAGTTTGGCAGCACAATTTAAAATCCTTCAGCACACATACAAAGCCTTTAATGACCACATTCAATCAAATATTGAATACATCACCGCGCTGTATTATCCAGAATACTTCATCCTGAGATTAGACAGTCAACCATCTTTTAGTGATGATGCCAGAAGCCCAGGCTGCTGGAAGATCTCCTATGATGCACTGAGCATCACTCCTGTACTTTCTCTCTTTTCCATTTAAGGACTATTGCATTATTAACTTTGAGCTTTTTCTCTCTGTCCTCTGTATTGATGCATCTTTCAACTATTTATTTGGCCCCGGAGTGGCATGCTTTTCATCCATAGTTGTTGCTTTGACAAAATCTGCAGAGTATTTATTATGATATTGTTTGTATTTCCTCATCTTTCATCTCTCGCTATCCCTTCACCCAAAAAAGTGATGGTGAACAGTTTTAGTTATTTATTGTTATGAAGTTGATCAAAGACAACCTTTGGTGTTACACTTCCCTGCAGTTTGATCTAAGACAGCTATCCTGACATATGGGTATATCAAAATTTTAAAAAAAAAGAAAAAAAGAAAATACTGAACTGCCACATGCTTAAAGTACCACCTTTTCTTTCCATTTTCTATCAGAAATGTTGGCTCAATACAATGATAATCCTATCCACAATTTCATTGAATGACCTGAAAGAAATCCATGGAAAGTATTTTCTGAACTAGTATTTTTTGTATTTTCTGAACTAACAGAGGAGACCCAGATTTGGGGTAAAAGTGAAATTGTTCTGTGTTGTTTGCTTGAGTGACATTTCCAGTCACTTGAACAAAATTAACAGGAAGCCACAGAGAACAGACAAAGCAGTCATGCAACATGTGAACAAACTAAATGCTTTTCAAAAGAGTGTCACATTTTCTTCAGCTGATCTAGGTATTGGCAGAATGGGACAACTCCCAACATTGTGCAAATCATTGAAGTGATGACAGGATCTAATCCTTTAAAATAGTGTGGAAAACCAACTTTTCCAGTTTGATAACTCTTGTGAAAATTTTAGTACTTTTTAGTGAAGTAATGTGATTGAAAAGGACAGCTTTTCATCGAGTTAGAGGAAAAGAGCTGCATGAGAGAAAAGAAGCTTTTAACTGTCATTGAATGACAGATCTTTACAACTCAAACTCCCTGAAATCTGAAAAGTTCTGGACTCAAATTCAGTTATAAAATCCTTACAGACTCAAGGTGTCAATTTTTTTTAATCACACATTAAAAGCTTTAACTTTACAAAATTGGTCCATTTCACTTGTTTTGCAAAAATAGTAATTTCATAATCCTATTTTGATGCATCAATCTGACCAGGAGTTTCAATATGCAAATAACTGACTTCATGATATGTATTTATCTATGTACTGATATTTTCTTGCTGTGTTTTTTCAAACACACATCATGATATCCTTTTACAGCTACGAGTATTTGCACTCTGAACCCCAGATCAGAACAAATTAGGGTGGAAAATGAATATTCTTACTGTGATGTCATTGCACCCAAGATGGTTCATGTTTTTGCAAGTAAACTCAACTTCTTTTCAGTTCCGCAATAGAGTCCAAGCGAATAAAAAAATGGCTATAAAAGCTAGAGACAGTAAAGCTTTTTGTGCTCTGTATGTGTGTGTATGTGGGTGTGTAGAGGGCACAGGGGTGTTGTTCCCATAAGCATTAATTCTGTCACAATGGAAGGGTAAATTTCCTTTGACTTGTTGCTCATCTTTGTCTAAACACTAATTCACCTGGCCACAATCACGTGTTGTGGTCAGCTGTTCAATAGAACATTACTATTATTATTTTCAATACATTCTGAACAACACAGATGTTGTACTTTACCTCATCTGTTGCTCTCCCTTTTCTATACGTGCCTCAACTTAATCACTGTGGGAGAGTGAGAGTGTATTCCTGCTGGACAGTTTTCCAGTCTTTCACAGAATCACAAAGAAACAGAAAAAAACATACTAACTCATACTCAGTCCTGATTTCATTTTCAAAGCACCACTCAACTTAACATGCAGGTTTGGGATACAATGTGCCTGTACTTCAATCCAACAATGATACTCTGCCTGTTTGCATCATGAATAGGAATCTAGCCACATCAAGTCTTAGTAAGAAGGGTTAGAACTGGTAGAACATGAAAAGATTGTCATAATTTGTTTAATGACAAATAATTAAAGGCTTGAATAAATACAAGGAGAGACTTGGGTCCTGTCAAAACCTTCATTAAACACAAACACACAAAACAAAACTGTGACGATAAGATGCAATGTGATGTAAGATGTGTATATGACTCTGAGAGCAGGAAATACTAAACCTCCCTTGAAGTTTGTTCAAATACTAGTCTTATTACAATATGATAGTTTTTTGTTGTTGATGTTGTTTTTTGCAGCATTTGTGGAAGACACCCTGCAACTAACTTTTCTAGCAAAGTAGAACATTTTTTCTTTTTTTCACGTTTGCCTCCAGACTCTATCTTTTAATTATCCACTCATTTCACCCAATGCAACCCCTTTTAATCCAAACAAACATTCCCCCAGCTTCATGTAAATTAGATGGAATCCAGTCGGCTCTTGTACTCCCCCTGTGCCCTGCCCTTCCATCATTTACACATCCATCTGTTCACCTGTTTGTTTCTGACAAATGCCTCACAAACAACACAATGTCAAACACATTAGTGTTCCCTCTTACAGCTCTTGGTTTAATATCCCAAGGGTAACTTGAAAAACCTTTCCAACAACTGGCTTCATCTAAGCTCTGTCATGAGGATGGAAGAGTTCTGTACTAAAAGGGCTGCAAATACCCATCCTCAAAATTGAGAAAAGAACAAACGCATGCTCAGCTGTTACCTTAACAGTTCAAACAGTTGCATTAATTTTAACAGACATAATCACGTGAAAAAGTAGAAGACTCAAAAAAAATTAAAGCTGTGTCTGAAGATTTTAAAATATTTGTGAAATATTTTGTCGGTTAGTGCAGAAGAAAATAGTCATTGTGCTCAGTTTGGGAGGAAAATTTTGCTATCTAAAACAACTAAAACACCAGCGTTTTTAGTTTGAGTCAGCACTAAATTGAGCTAAATTTGGGGGAGTCCGTATCAACTTATATCCTAACTTATTAATGTCTAACATTTTTTTAGCTTCTACAAAGAGCTTGGCCATGCTCATTCACACAAACACAGTGTTTCTTATACAGTTGAAGTGATTTTCTTTTTCATTCAAACACATTGATGTAAAAATCCACAATCTAATGTTTGGCTTGAATATTTTTATTTATTTTTTTTTTTAAAGGTTAAGCTGTTTCAGACTTTGAAAGTTCCCCTCGAAAACGGCTGTCATAGCTCCTAACTCTTAACTGCCCCCCTCACCCTCCTCTTCTAAAATGCTGGCAACATTTGATATGAACATCCCACACTGTGACATTTTAAAACTCAAAACAAGAAAAAGCACAACATAAACCATTTAAAAATCATTGGACGTAGCTTTTCTTTATTGGCGAATGCATTAAGTACAGCTCAACTCAACCACCTACACTCGTTCAAGTATAGCACACGCGTGTGTCTTTGAGCCACTGGCCTCAAAAGCTCTCTAAAGTGCTCAAAACCAAGTTCAGAGTTACTCACTTCCTTAGCAAATGTACAAATCAATTTAACAATTCTTATAGCCCACACTTTTTTTAAAATTCCTTTTTATACTAAAATTTTCTCTTTTTCAAGTTTGCACTCAGCAAAAATCCTTTTAATTTTCAGATTTCCTTTGAATAGAACTAAAAGGGCAAACTTTTGATATTCAACTTTAAATGGAAACTGTTTTTGTATACTTAACTGCTAGCAGAGACTTAGAACTTCATTTTTCGTAAGTATCCATCATCATAGATTTCTGAGCTCTAAGAATGTATAGTCATGATTATTTTAAACATAATATGTTTTGCTGTTAAATGTTCTAACACATAATCGTAACTGGCTGTGGGTTGGTCTAGAAGAGTCTGCTGACAAAAAGATTAACTAAACCTGTAGCCTATGCTAACTGTGTGTCCCAGCCTTGCGGTCCACAGAGGTTTTATCACAGATGAGTCCCAACTTGTCCTGCCAAAGCAGCTTCCAGAAAAGCAATTCTCTGATTCAACATTAGCTTACACATTTTGAAGGGTGTCATGGGTGCCAAATCAGGAAAAAAACAAACAAAAAAAAAACAGACAGGTTGACAGATTTGATCAGAATAAAAAAGGTCAAGTAAGTTACTATCATAGGCTATCATGAGCTAAGGTTAGCTTAAATAGCTAATTTTGTCATGTTTTCCCACCTGTCTCCACACCTGCAACCCTTTGAACCCTGATTGAACTACCATTTAAACCACTCATTTCCTGCAGTCTGTGCGGGATTATACTCTTCAGCCTCTCCAGTGTGTTTCTCGGAATTATGAACTAGTATCCTGAGTTTTGTGTTTTTGCACCGTGATTGTTTTTGCTTGCTTTGTTTTTCCCACCTTTGGTGGAGATCCTCAGTTGGATTTTTCTGAACTGCTTTTGTTGATTCCCTTTTTGGAGAAAGGACTCTGTTATTTGACTTTCTGCATAAAGACTCTGACTGTGAGAAAGTCCCTTTTGTTTTCTTTTGCTTCAAGTCATTGTCACAAAGTTAGGATTCTGCACTTGGGTCCAGAACCTAAAACCAGCCGTGACATAATTTGTAGTAACTGAACTAAGGTCAGGGTGTTGTAGCATACTTCTAGGCCTGCTTGTTCTGCCCATTTGCAACACCGAGTCGTGCAGTAAATGGAAAGAGAGCCTTCAAAATGCATTCTTTAGAAAACCCACGGGTGACATGGCAGGTGGTTTTTCCAGGCTATCTTATATGTCTATGGTTAAGCCACCAATTTTTCAGTCATACTGATACTGTTTCCAATCAGCACAGCTGTTCTAGGGTCAGAAGAGAACAGTGAAGACAGCACCAGTGTCTAAAGAAGGGCACTCTGCTGTACCAGCTGATACGCAAAAACATGACATTTCAGGATTGGACTACCTCAGCAGGGGAAGAGGAACAGCACCAGTAATTCCACCTTTACACCTCTGAATGTTGCAACAAAATGCGCAACTAATCCCACCCTGTCTGTGTGGTAAGGAGAAAGGGTTAATGTTGAATTCAATTTGCTACTATGTCATACCGTCATTATTACCACAATGTTACACTGCATTGTTTTTTACTTGGGTTTACTCAGACCTTACAGCTCAGTTGCCAGCTAAATATCAAAAGTAAAGTTCCTTAAGTCTTAATTCAGCATCATACATAAATAAAATCAAGGCTGCCAGCAGGAACAGGCAACCCAGGCTGACAAATGAACATAAAATGACTCACCATAGCAAATGTTCAGCACACCATTTTAATCATGGCAGTATGCTCCAAACAACAATGTTGCTATGAATTGATTTTTTTTAACATCTCCCTGATTGCTGCCCACTTGAGAGCCATACTCATTCTTGCTACTATAACTGTAAGCATTTAAAAAAATCCCACATGCACAGTACCAGTTCCGCACTGTACCCACACCACACCCAAGGATAAGTTATATGAAGTCAGAGCAAGGACAGAAAACATGACCCCTGGGAATCACAGCCTTTCTAAGCAATGAGATTGGTCCTAACATAAGTGCTGCGATGCGTTTCAGAAGCAGCTCAGAAGCCACTGTTTGGTCTGCTCCACTGAAGAAATCAGAAACTAGAACTGAACATTGAAAATCCAGTTTTCAAAATGAAACACTGTGTTTCTCATACATCAATAATACGCTAAGTCATGAAAGCCACAGGTGAAAACTATTCAGAGGGTCTCAGAAGGAATCTGAACCACGTCCAAGGAGAGGTTTATTTTATGAGTGAAAAAGCATATTTTATCTGACACCATCCATCCTTTTCACAGGGATGATAGAAAAGACAAACAAGACATGGCAAGAATTTACATTGTTATTCTCATGATTTAAAAGGAATTTCACAAACCAGCCAAAACAGCCAGCTCTTGGCATCACTGCACTTTTAAAGCCCTTCTTGTGGGACTGAAGGCCACGCTTATATCGGAGCATATGTAGGATGCAGCTGGACAGTGCCACTTTGGCTCCTGGTGGGACTCGGGGGCCAGTTTTTACACACAGTACATTAAAACGGTCATAACACCGTGTTCCACGTCAGCTGGTTGACTGAAATACATAGTTGCTTTGATTTATGTGCTTTGTAGATCAATGTTTTGCATTAATAGATACCATATGGGTTAGTTGGCATTCCTTCCTCCGTGTGACTAAAAGTCTCACTGGAAAAGAGAAATACAAGCTATGTGCATCTGCTAGTGGTGAGTTCTGTGAAGGTCCATCTGATTTCTCTATCTCAGAGCTCACATGAAGCAAAAGGAGGATTAATTATCAGAAACAAAAAGAGCACGATGCGCCTGCCTCACACCACAAATGCTTGTGTACATACTTGATGTCACTCAGCTCAAAATCTGAATGCAGATGTTATTTAGTGTAGTACAGTGATATCACTCTAGCCTCATCTATACGATAGTGTACAATGTCACTGTCTCCTACTACACAGTAATATCAACTTTCATGGCGTCTTGTTACATTTAATCGATATTTATGAATGGCAGACTGATTTTTAATTAATCTACCGAAAAGAAAACGTGACTTTAAAACAATTGTGTGCAAGTTTGATTTTGTAAAACTGTTTGTGAGACTGAACTTGAAAAAAAGCACAGCACCAATGCAGATGACACAGTGGAGGCAAGGACGCAGCGAGGAGAGTTATTCCACTTTTGTAAGTCTGCACATATATTTGCATTTTTGCAAATAGGACTACCAAAGTTTAAAGTAAACACATAAATCTAAGAAACTTAAACAAAACAGTTTAAGTTTATTCCTTTATTGTGACAGAAATACATCAAACTTAGATTACTTTCCCAACATTTATTTTAAGGGAATAAATGAAACATGTCTAGACAGAATTTTTAAACTGTTAAGCATATGCTGTGTGGGTGGGGACTGTATATGTAAGCCCCATAATTGTTTGTTTTCAATCTTCCCTTTATCTGGTTTAAATTAAGTCAGTTTAACCACAGAGCTACAAATTTGTCTCAGAGGGCTTTACCATCTAAAATAGATACAAGAGTTTAGACCAGTTTATAGACTTGTTATTTTATTGAGAAAATTCTCCCCTGATACTCCACAACAGTAGTGCATAAAAGTTAAATAAAGTGATTATTGCTTACTGGTCTGCATGCCTGACTCAGTGATTTACAGCATCTGATCCCCTATTTTGGTTTCTGTTGAAATGTGGGTCCTACGATCCTTATGATGAGCGCTGTCATGTGTTGCAGTATTCCTGACAGCAGTTTCACAGCCACTTCTCTGGCTGTGAGCTTGTCAAAACTGAGTTTCTTGTGAAGAAACTGCTGTTGAGGTGAAAAAGAATGGGAATCCTGAAAATCAATTCAGAAATAAGGGAGAGTAGACAAACTCATATTGGTTGGCAGTAAGCCACTGAATTTTGTTTCTGCAGCATTCTTGGGCGTTTTCAATCAATCAAATACGGACTCCTGTCAAATACAGATACCACAACCTTTACAAATGTGTTTGTACCTTCAATTTTCTGTACTCACATATACTTTACAGTGCAAATACCTAATAAAGCTGCTCTCATTGATATACTTTTCAGTTTCTTTTGTCAAACCTCAAATTTAGTCTGAATTTGTAAGTCAAAGGGGCCCAAATTAGACCACGGGTCAGTCACTATCAAATCAAAGCATTTCAAGACAGCTACTCTGCCCTGATAAAATCTTCATTTTATAAACTTAGATACACTTAAGAAAAAAAAAATTCCAATTAAAAGGTAATGTCTGTGTGGCGAGTCCAACGTAATATCTGTACCATGACCACCCAGGGAGAAAGGTTGAGTCAGCCATATGAAACTTTTCCTCAAACAGCTCACAGTCTCCATGTGGTCGAAATGGACAACACCGTGAACAAGCAAGCACCTCTGATGGAGCAGCAGGGCAGACGCTGTGAAAGACCTTGCTATGACGGAGACGTAAATTACCATGTTAGAAGTGTGAATTCATGTGAGACTTGTGCTTTATGTGTGACGCTTGAGAGCCCTGGTATGAGGAAAACATTGATATGCTGCATTATTTATAACAGTATTACCTTTCTTTATTTATTAGTGGAACAAGGAAAAAACCTCAGAGAAGCAGAGTTTTTACCTGTCACTGTTAAGCAGCATCTACCTGCAGCTTTAGACTGTGCTAAATCAATAAACAGCACTACGGCAATGTGCATCTTTGCAGATATGTAACAACACGCTCATAGAAATATCACATTTAACTAAAGGTTCAATAAGAGCTAGAGCTCTGCTCCAGAATCCTTTTAACTATGATGAAAAAGTCTGTTGTAAGTGCCTCACACAAATGTCTGCAAGCACCCCCTCAAGCAGTTTTCTCCCACCGAGTCAGTGATGTCAGAGATACAAAGTACACAGCTCAGAGCATTACTCTGGCTAACAAATACATGTCCTTTTGGATCTTTTTGCAGGAAGTTTCTTTAGATTTTAAACGGCTATATGACAATGAATTGTTTCAAAACCTGAAAGTGAAACTTCGAGCTAGTTTTATATCTCTTGGAAATCCAGAGCGATTCTGACCGTGATCATATTCCTCACTATAAGAATATGTAAAGACCAGAGAATCATATTTTCACAATAAAAGAAGATCTAAAGATCTGATATGTTGCAATACTACACTTTGTATTGGGTTCTTCACATCAGTGTATAGAGAACGAATCCGCTGTCACAATAAAGAAATGCAGGAACTTGCCCTACAAGCAATACAAATGAATACTTAACATTTAACCTTTAAGTCTTTGTCATAGAAATATTTGGTATGGCCTGAATTAAATGTTAAGATATATATTCTTGCTGTGTGCCTGATGGGAAATTACGGGATGCTTGACTATGAGGAGTACAGGTTCTTTCTTATACTGTTTCTAGATCTAGTTGGAGTCAGGAATATTGTGTTTTTGGGTACGTATAACGGATGTGGAAATGTGTGAATGATGTATGTGGATATGAGTATGCATGCATAACAGTAGTGTGACCCAGAATCATTAGATAAGGTTACTCAGATGTCAGAAGCTATATTTTCCCTTATTCCAGAGTGTAAAAGTGCTGATAAATAAGTAGCTTGCTTTTCTTAACTATAATAAACTTAGCTAGACTCCTTTCCATCAAGGATAAACTCAACCGGTTGCAGCTACTGATAAGAACTGATCTAAGCCAGTTTCTGCTTTAACAGTTTTGAGCAATAAAGAATAATCCTCCTTCCCCAGATCAGTTTCTGTTTCTAGGTACAGTTATATCTGTGTGCATCTCTAGTGCAGCTTCAGAGTATGAGAGACAAGATCGTTCTTCTGCTTTGATCAAAGAATAAATCTGATTCTATGTTGGACTTCTTACCATGCTTTTATTAAGGAAAAATTTCTCCACATCTTTCACTTGTGATTTTATAGTATAAACCATATTCTGATAAGACATATAAAATGTAAATAAAAAGTAAATTGTAATGAATTGCAAGTCACATAAACCCATATTTTACTCAAAGACAGAAAAACATCAAATTTTGAATTGAGACACTTTATTGTGTCATGAAAAAAATGGCATCACTCCAAATTTAATCCAATCAATAATTACAAAAAAATAAAGACAATGAAGCATACTCTCTTCCTTTAACAAGATTTAATATGTGTCTGGCAACTGTGGAGACCAGCTTCAGGAATTTTGGGAGAGGAATATTGTTACATTCTTCTCTGCTCAATTTTCCTGGGTCTTCTTTGTTTTTGTTTTTGTTTTTTTGCTTCATGATGCATGAAATGCTTACAGTTCGTGAAAGGTCTAGACTCCAAGCCAGCTAAACTCCAAACTCTTCTACAAATATGCCCATTTTTTAAATAAAGCATGCAATATGTATTTTGGTATGTCGCTGAAAGATACAGTGGCTTTCATGCAAAAACACATCTAAATGTGAACTTCTGTAGCTCTAATACTAACACATACCTTTCTGCATTGATGTCTCCTTTCCAAATGTACAAGTTGTCTCCTCGGCTTTTGTAATGAGCGCAGATTACAAGCCGGATGGTTTCCAAATTTTAATTAGTCGGAAACCGGGACAGTTTTCTACTTTGCCTGTGTTTATTTTAAAAGAGCATTAGCAGAGAGAAGAAGGAAACATATCTGAATTATGTTCATCTATGTCCTCTTCTTACATAACAGAGCAGTAACTTGAATTTATGGTAGCAAATGAAACTGTGTTCGTAGTCAGTGATTTCTTAGCCCATGTTAGGATTATCATTACACAGTCATACCTATTTTTAATGCACTGCTGCCTGAGGCTCAGACATCACTGGGATCTACTAATTTTCACCTTTGTCCCCAGTACACAGAGATTTCTCCAGATTCATTGAGTCTTTTGATGACATTATGTACTGGCGAGATATTTAAAAACATCACAATTTTTGGAACACCATTCTGAAATTGTTTCACAGTTTCCAAATGCAGCTTGTCACAGTGTGATGAACCTCTGCCCATCTTTACTTCTGAGAGACTATACTGCTCCAAGATATCCTTTTACACTGAGCCTCTCACTAACCTGTTGCCAATTAACATAAGTAGTTGTAACATGTTTCTCCCAGGTGTTTAAGTGTCACCTATTTTTCCAGCCTGTTGTTTCCCATGTTACAACTGTTTCGCCATCAAGTTGAAAACAAATTAATATTTTTCATGACATGGTAAAATGTCTCACTTTCAACACTTCACATTTTCTTTGTTGTATTGTTAGTAAAATACTGACTCATGAAATGTGCAGATTCAGACAAGACAGCATACATTTTTGTAAATGGACAATGTCAGAATAAAATAGATTTTCTAAAATTTATTTCAAAAGAATGAATGAAACATATCCTGAGGGAATTTTTAAACAGTCAAGTGCATCTAACGACTTTTTTCCTCTACTGGTTTAAATCAAGTCATTTCTATTTTGTACTCATTGCCTAAGCTCTGATGTAAAGTAAAAAACAAACCATAAAAAATTCAAATTTTAAAAAGTTTGTGTGGAATTTCTATAATTTTTTGTTTTTTATTTCAGGTTACTATAATCAGTTCAAACCATAACCATAACCACTACAGAAACAGTCTGTAATGCTTATAGTTATAAGCAAATTGCATAAATATTTAAACACAAATACTCTGGAACAAATGACTTGGCGTGCACAGACCTTTAACTTTTAGTTTATTTGTGTCTCTAAAACATTCAAAAGGCACGTGGGATCACCACAAAAACGGGTTATGAAAACTTATAATGAAGTTGATCTGAAATACAGCTATTATAGCTGAGTTTAATATGGGTAAACCTTTTAGAAGCCACATAATGTGATGAGTAAAAGGACTGAAAGAAAGATAACACTTCTGTATTTTTTTATTTACTTTTTAAATTTTTATGTTAATGTAAATTAAAGTTTCCCCACTATGGTGGAGTGGTTTTCTTTAGATGCAATTTCTTTCTTTCTTCGGGTTTGAGTCCTCCATATACTCTTGGGAAATTAGCTATGACTAGACAAATGCTATACATACTGACATGGCTGGAATACTTATTTAAATTCATGCTTACATCACATAGAAGGTCTCAGATAGAAATTATAAATACTCCACAGATAATTATCGTGATTACTGTGGGGCCAGGAGAGTGATATTCTAGTTTGAAAAAAAATTCATTTTAAATTTAATTAAAATGTATTGTCTCAAACTGTGCGAAGCCATTTTTCATGTAAGAGACAGACTACAAAAAATGTAAGTTATCAGAACTGAGACCCTAGTAGAGGGATGCATCTTCCATAAAACTGTGAAGTCCATGAAGAAAGTGAAGCTTGCTGGCAGCAGAAAGAAATCAATTCTAATTAGAGATCCTTTGCTCTTCTCCATGGAGCAGTGGAGAGAATTTTTATTTACACTGTAAAGAGGTAAAAGTAAAAATGTCAATAAAAACTGTTTCATCCAGTGTTTCTAAAATGTGTCTATTGCTACATGAACTCTAATAAACCTATGTGGGATGTGTTTTTGTTTTGGCATCCTTAGTTGGTTAATTCTTGTTTTACTGTCTTTCGTGGAGTATTGCCAACACTTTGGGCTACAGATACAAAAAACAACACTGGTTGCATGTCAGAAGATTTCACTTCTGATCAAATTAGAAAAGAATAGTGTAAATATTGTTTAGATACATAGTTAAGGGTTCCAACAAATTTTAATACTGTTGACATAAATGCTTACAATTTTACATCATTTATCAGTTGATTTATTTGGCCTATAGACTAAGAAAATAGTTTTAAATCATTCTGCCAAATGGTCTCTGATACTGGATGCTGTATAATTTATATTGGTTTGTCTAACAAATTCTCTAAGTCCAAATGTACAAAGTTTAGATCACAAGTACAGACTTAGATTTAAAAAGAGAATATAATTTAATGTCTAGACAACATAGAGAGTGGCATGTTGTTGCAAAGAAAACAAAACATTTCATTGAAGCCAGTTTCTTTTGTTTCTGCTGTTTTATTGTCTCCTAATTTCTCTAAATATCATATCTCTCACATTTTTCATACTGTATGTGGTTTGTCCATTTATATCCTAGCCTTTTTTTTACATTTTTAAACCAAATTTTTGTATAATATCAATATCAGATTGTTTTTTCATTGTAAGACGGAGGTTGATATTAAGTGTGCAAGATGCTATCACTGCTGGAAGTACAGTGATAACCGTGTCTTCTATACAACAGATGAAAGTGCAACAGAGTTGTTTAGTGGTTAGTATTATTGCCTCACAGCAACAAGATTTGTGGTTCAATTCCAGGTAGGAGTCTTTATGTGTGGAATTTGCATTTTCTCCTATTTCCAGTGTGAGGTTTTTTTTTTGTTTTTTTGTTTTTAAGAGTATATATATATATATATATATATATATATATATACATATATATATATATATACACACACACACACACACACACACAC
>JAOWBL010064326.1:7552-21483 GCA_028564865.1 Zenarchopterus dispar
AGAGGGTGAGCTGCAGCCAGGTCCTGCTGATCATCATCATTGATCAACTGATCATCATCATTGATCAACTGATCATCGTCGATGAACTGGTCATCTTCATTGATCAACTGATCATTACTGTTGATCAACTGATCATTACTGATGATCAACTGATCACCATCATTGATCAACTGATCATCATCATTGATCAACTGATCATCTTCATTGATCAACTGATCATTACTGATGATCAACTGATCATTACTGTTGATCAACTGATCACTATCATTGATCAACTGATCATTACTGTTGATCAAATGATCATTACTGATGATCAACTGATCATTACTGTTGATCAACTGATCACCATCATTGATCAACTGATCATTACTGATGATCAACTGATCATCTTCATTGATCAACTGATCATCATCATTGATCAACTGATCATCATTGATCAACTGATCATCATCATTGATCAACTGATCATCGTCGATGAACTGGTCATCTTCATCGATCAACTGATCATTACTGACGATCGACTGATCATTACTGTTGATCAACTGATCGCCATCATTGATCAACTGATCATTACTGTTGATCAAATGATCATTACTGATGATCAACTGATCACCGTCGATGAACTGGTCATCATCATTGATCAACTGATCATCTTCATTGATCAACTGATCATCATCGATGAACTGGTCATCTTCATTGATCAACTGATCATTACTGTTGATCAACTGATCATTACTGTTGATCAACTGATCACCATCGATGAACTGGTCATCATCATTGATCAACTGATTATTACTGTTGATCAACTGGTCATCTTCATTGATCAACTGATCATCATCATTGATCAACTGATCATTACTGATGATCAACTGATCATTGCTGTTGATCAATTGATCATTACTGTTGATCAACTGGTCATCTTCATTGATCAACTGGTCATCTTCATTGATCAACTGGTCATCTTCATTGATCAACTGATCATCTTCATTGATGGACTGGTCATCTTCATTGATGATCTTCAGCAGGTGTGCAGACCTCCATAAAGCAGATGTTTTGGGAATTTGCTGTTCCAGCACATCCAAGTGTGTGATGACAAAATTCCAACAGGAAACGGTTCCTTCAGGTCATTGGTGCTTGAAGGATCTACAGCCTGTTGGATCGTGGTGATCTTTAGCATGGACCACGTGATTATTTTCCTTCTGGCTGGTTCCATCTTCAGATCAGACTTTTCTAGTAATGATGGAATAAAGAAAATCCCACAAGAAAGAAATCTGCAACTTTGATGTCTGTTTCTGTCATTTCCAGGAAACCAGCTGAGTTGGACTCTGGATCCTCCACGAGTACCTTGTTCTCCAGGACTCCCATCCTTCTGGACACCCCCTCCGCCTTCAAACCTAACCTCATACAACGCTCCCCTTCTCCACTCAGAGCTCCTCTCAGCTCCTCAGTCCAAGTGCCTCCCTGCCCCTCACCGTTCAGAGTCATCCCAGCTCCCTCTCCCACCCCTGGATCTCCCTCGGGTTTCACCTCCCCCACCTGTACCTCCATGGCTCTTTCATGTTTATCTCCAACTCCTCCATCTGTTTCCTGCATAGGAGCTCCACCTGCCACTTCTCCAACACAGTCCACCTGCTCATCACCTGGAAGGCCACTATCGTCCAGAACGGGCCCACCTTCCTCCCCCACACCATCATACTCCCATCCCTCTCCTCCATGTCTGTCTCCCACTGCTTCCACTTCTGCCTTTACCAGATCTTTAGCTGCTTCCTGTATCAGCCAGTCCATCAGTCAGAGTATGGCTAAAAGCAGCTCTGCCCGCCAACAAGCCCCGCCCATAAACACGGTCACTCAGAGCCCTTCTTCCACTCCTCATTTACGAAGGCGGTCCCCTTCTCCTAAGTTCCCTCCGGACCACCAAGGCACCACCACACCTGCTTACACCCAGTTAGGATTCGCCAAGGATGGATACCACCAACCAAGGAGTACCCCCTCCACTCTCAGGTCCTCATGTCCTTCCCCTTCCCTCATGCAGTCCCCTCCTCCTTCTCTTTCCGAACACCACCCCTCCCCATCTGTCAGTTTGGCCCATCGTCAGCCTTCCTACTCACCGTCCCCTTCCCCCCGACCCTCCTTCCTTCACTCCAAAACCGATTCATCACACAATGCAAACAACAACAACAATGCCAGTAACAGTTGGTCACCAAGTGCCCAGAGGGTGCCACTAGCTAGTGGCAATGCTAATGTTGGAGTAACCCAACAGATCCACAACCCAGTGTGGTTGCAATCGCACAACCGAGTAGCCCGACCTTTTTCTGCATCTGAACCCAGCTCGCGAGTTCAGTCTCCATCTCCCTCCCCAACACCTGCATCATTTAATCGCCTCTGCTCTCCACCTCCACAGCATAATTACTCATCCCCATTGGCCAACAAACCTCCTCACCCTCGCAGCACGAGGGGGGGCGGAGCAAGTTCCCAAAACCCTCTAGGTCTCAGTTTGGAGCTGCCCCGGGCCTCTTCAGCAAGCTCAGGATTTGGGACACCTTCATGTGCTAGCCCTCGAATCCTCTCCCCTCCGCCGATTGGCGTGCCAGTTTTGACAAATAAGGTGGCGACCCCTCAGCCTCGAAACCCTTGTTATACTTCCTCCTCTCCTTCCTTTTCTTTGACCTTGAACTCACCAACAAGAGAGATTTCTTCTTCCTCCTCTTTTGTGAAAGGGAGTGCATCCATTTCAGCATCCTGTCCTCCTCCTGCCTCCCAAACCCTGCGTAGATCCCTCTCCTCCAGTCTGGCAGACAGACCCCCAAGTCCTGCCCGGAGCAACGGAAGTGGACAGCGCCGTTCTTGGGCTGACACCAACCGTAGGTCCCTTGGATTTACTGCGGATACCCAAGGGTCCTTTGACTATCCAGAGTCTGGTCCGATTAGTCCAAGAAGTGGGTGGTCTTCGCATGGCAGTTCACCGTCCTGCCTCAGCCCTCGAGCTGGGCTTCAGTCTCCGCTCTCACCCAGAAGGTTGACCCCAGGTCAGAGCGCCCTCGGTGGGCAGCATTTCACCAGCGTGCCGTGGCCAGATGTACAAGAACTTTCATGTAAATATAATGGAAGCGATATCCCTGAGACAAGCGCTGGTTCTACCACCATCGCCTCCTCCCCCGCTCCCATGTCCCCACCTCGCCACACCTGCCTCACCTCTTCTGACCCATCAGACACCTCCACTGACTGGGACGACCCAGAGCTGGAGGAGGGAAACTGTCGCAGCCAGCTGATCTGTGCTTATGTAGCCCGACCTTCCCATGAGCAAAGACTCCCCCCCTCATGCCTGGTTTTCTCCTCCTCAGGGATGACCTCACCTCCACCTTTCCCTTACCAGCATGATAACCTCCAATCCCAAGTTCAGAGACAGCCTCAGGTCCCCTCTACACCTCTCATGCCCTCACCAAACCCCTCTTTGCCATCAGGGTCATCGCCTCTGTCGTTTATCATTTCCTCCCCTACCAAACAGGGGAACCAGAAGGCCAGTTATGCCACCACCGTGAACCTCCAGATTGCTGGAAGTGGACGCATAACCTCCTTCAGCACCGCTCAAGTTAGTTTGACTCAGACTCTGCAGGCTGGGTCTGGAACCGGGGGTCCTGGACAGGGACAGCTGGTGAGACGAGTGAGCATCAATGGACTTTCACCTGTTGCTCAGACCTGCAACAGGATATGAAGGAAGGAGCGACTCAATCGATCATGCTGTCACAATAAAAGAGGAGTCCAAAGGGAGGGGGGATGAAAGACACTTTGTGGACGGATGGGGGGGGGGGGGGGGGGGGGGGGGGGGGGGGGGGGGGCTTTACTGGACTTATTCTCCTCTTTGGATGAACCTCTCATGAGCTCACCTTGCTGGTCATGTATAATGACAGGTATGAACTTGTAAGCTCGTATCAGAGTTGAACTTGTTGGGAGGGATTGGGGGAGGGGGGTGGCTCTGGGTACAATGTCATCTTCCAGAAGGTCAGCGGGTCATTCCCCCGCCATGGCAGGCCAGTTCCTAGCTAAGCCTAATTTCCATTAGCGGTGGTCTGGTGTAATTTTATGGGGTGTCAATCATTGATGTGGGCCTCCACTGTCATGAACAGCCCCACGAAGTTTCAGAAACAGCTCTCTGATTTGGGTTAACCTGCTTTGGGTCAGGTACCTTCGGGTTAGGTTGACTCGGTGCTGACTGGATATCCACTTTCACTGTTCGTGTCGTCTTTTCTTAATCACTGTCTTTTGAAAGTGGGGTGCTACCGCCACCAGGTGGTATGGGGTGGTAGTTTGGTAGGTGAGTACATCTCCACGGCCTCATCGCTGTAAATGGAGACTCGTCGGCTGAAAGAAGCGAGGACGAGGTGGACCCCATCCCAGCAACAGCTCTGAGGTTTTACCCCAGATTCCCACTAATGGAAACGCAGCTAGCTCTTATCTTTGGGCGGGACTTTGACCCATGATGTGCCCGTTGTGTAATGATTGTAGGAACAAAAGATCACAGCTGTGTGAGGGGAGTTTTTGGTGTGAATGGGTGAATGAGAAACCCTTGGTAAAGCGCTTTGTAGAACCGGGACAAGATGGGGAAGGCTGTTCACCAAATTTTGAAGACCACATCATGACGCAAACAAAATAATTTGGGAAGAAAATGTTGGATTGTGTTTCTCAAACTGGTCCTTTGACTTTGTGCACCAAAAAAGCAAAGAAAGCTAAAGTGAACAAATCACTGAGCCCTCTCAAAGGCAACGCCGTGCTTGAACGTCCACAGCTGGATGTGCAGGATTCAACAGTCCAGCGGCTGGAAGTTGGACTTGCTCTGCAGGTTGGGAGAGAGAGATTTCCATAAAAGACTTTCAAACTTTTATGGTTTTAAAAAGCCAAAGGACATCCTGTTTTTGCCAACGTGGACACTTTGAAGGTCCAGTATGAAACCAGGGCTGAATGCAGTCCCAGTTATGTAATGTGTTATCGTTGTCTGGCTGTGAGAGGCCAGTGTTTAACTGTGGTCATTAATAATCGCTATCTTTTTAACCATTTTTATCCATCTTTTTTAATTTTATTGTTTATTTATGAAGTTATTCTTATTATTTTTGGCACTTAGTACCCTTAAACTTGTGTCGGTGTTTTTGCACAGTGTCTTCAGCTCTTGGGTGCATGTTTTGTGAGCGTTGGCGTGATTGAATGTGTGTTCTTTTGAGATGACGTGTCTGCTAAGTTTCCATTTGACTTCAGACAAAGATTTTATTTGCAGTTATTAATAAATGTCATTTGTTCTCACAATAATCCACTCACACCCTGTTGAGGTCCGAGTCCTCCAGAAACCTCGTGTTTTCACTCTGACGATGGTGACGTTTGGCTTTCTGTTGAAATGAAAAGTTGCTCATGTGATATCCACAGCGAAGACACAGGGGTTGGCGAAAACACACTTCAAAGTGTGAAAGTGGGGGTGACGTGAGGACTTACAGGGTGCTGGTGACAAACCAGATGATGTTTATGGGAGCTGTTGTTGTTTTTTTTTTCTTTTAAAAGGGATAAACAAAAGAGTCTTGATCCAGTAACCATGATGGTCAGCGAGATGTACGGGAAATAAAGGTGTGATGCAAAACCAAACCCTCGTGTTCACTGTGTCCCCTGGTGTTGATCTGGAGTCCCTGGAGGTGTGAGGGTAACTCATCACCTGTGACCAGTTACCCTCACACCTCCTGAATCTTCACCCGACCTGCCGGGTTTCCTGAACACCACGGTGAAACATTAAAGTCAAAGATGGGAACTTTATGTGCTCTAGAGGAGCTGGTGAACAGGAGAGAAGATCGGTAAAATGAGGCAATTAAAACATGCAGTTCCATCGATGACCACTAGGGACAGGCTGCAAAAGCAAGTCAATCTCCACTGACCTCCATGTCCAACAGCCTGTCAGTTAAAAAAATGTTTTCACATTCCTCACAACTATATAAGATAACTGGGAGTGAAGTGTAGCTACCGCTCACCGCTACATTGGCTGCTAACCTTTGCTGTAGCACGAGCCAGACCAGTTACCTCGGGCCGAGTCGCCTCAGCCGCTAGACTCGGTCTACCTGAGGTCTCTCGGATCAGCTGGACCATCAAGGTCTTCTAGTGAGTTACCGTCATTAATCCAGAAGCTAGCTACCATTGCTAGTGCTGCTAACTGTTCCTCTGTGACTACAGGTCGGTCAAGATACAGGTGGAAGTCCACCGGTATTAATAATAATAATAATAATAATAATAAAGTATATTTGTACAGAACTTTTTTAAGCAATTTTACAAAGTGCTTAACAAAGCAGAGCGTTCACTTCAGCTTTGAAGGAAACCAAAAAAACAGAATTAAACTCTAGTCTAATTCATAAAAAGACAATAAAAATGACAACAATAATAATTGTCTAACTCAGGAAACCAGCAGATTGCATCAAAGCTTTTCTTCGGTACGATCCTCCATCCTGAACAAGCACCAGGCGACTGTTGGAAGGAAAAACTCCCCTTTAACAGAAAAAAACTTCTGATGGAACCAGACTCAGGGAGAACGAGCGTCCACCTGGACCGGCTGGAGGTTGAGAGGACAGGAAAGAGGTTTGATAAATAGAGTTGTCTAGTCATCGTTTCATCCTGCATTTCAGAAGTTTTAGTAGAAACATCTGCAGCAGTGATGGATGAACAGCTTTGGTACCTGACTAAACATCATCACTCCTGATGCCTGAGTAGCTTCTGGTGACGGAGCTAAGGTGGGCGTGTTCCAACCAACTGCCAGGCTTGTTGCCAGTTTTGGGATGGGCGAAGTCAGTTCCCGCCAAGATGGCGTCGCCCACAAAAACAGGCTGTAACTCCTGTCAACCTGTCAGTGACGCCGCGGAGGTTTGTGAGTAGACTGACGCTCGAGTTTACCTGTGTTTCTCCAGGTAAGAGCTTTGATGACCTTCTTTGGTGAGAATCTGGTTTTGAGGGGGTTAAAGAGCGTTTGGGAGGTATTTTTAGTGTAATTGTACACAGCTGTACTAAAAGGTAAGTGTGTTTTTTTTAATGTGTTTATTCGTTTTGTGTTTGTGGAGCAGTAAAAACCAATTACAGTTGGTTAGATAAAATCATGTTAAAAAGACAGCGTCTTTGCCTGAGGTTAATGTCACCTCAGATAAACCTTAACACATGATTTATTACACCACGTCGCTGTCTAGTGATCAAAAATTAAAAAGTGTGTCAAAACCTCCTCAAGTCGCAGCCAGCTGCTGGGAATCCAGCGGGCTTCTTCAAGTGATGTTCTGGCAGTTTCTGGGTCTGCAGCGTTCAGATACGTCCTCACAAGAGAAGCAGCCGGTTCTGACGGTTACAAGGCTTCTTCAGCCTCGTGCTGATGTCTTTCCCTCTTGGCATTGTGTTAACACAGCTGAATGTTCCAAAGCAAGCTGGAGGTCTTCCCACCTTCTGGTGATCATCTGATGGAGGGCTGACGTCTGTAACTAACCGTCTTCCACCGCAGTCAAGAGGCGCTAACTGTTGAGCGTTTTTTTCTTTTCTTGGCCTCGTCTTTGCTAACTACGAGTTTTCATGATGTTTTCCCACAAAATAAAACAAAAACACAAGGGAGCTTCATGCTTTTTGCATTCGATCTTATTACTGAGTCTTAATGTTTGGAGATCTGGGTTTTCTGTTTCTGCACCTGCTGCATCCCCACGTCCTGAATCTGAGTCCTCAGATGTGATTTATGAAGCGTTTCCTCTCTGCAAGACTTTGATGAGAAGATCAAGTAGAGGAGGACGCAGAGGCCTGAGTGGAAAGAAGTGCAGGGATTGTTTTAACTGGTGGGAAATGACATAACTGCTCTAACCCCCTAAAAAAGAGGAGGAGGAACAGGAGGAGTCAGAAACTAGAAACTGGAGTGGGAACCAAAAAAAAGAGGCAGAGAAGAAGGAGAGGCGCTGAGGAAACTCTGCTTACCATCCATCTTCACTGCCTTCCTTTTCCAAACTGAGACCAGAGGCAAGCGAAGACCTGCAGAGAGAAGAAAGAAACATGCGGCTGGTGGCGGGAAGCATGCGCCTCCAGGATTTATTGTTTCTGTAATCCAGAAGTGGAACAAGTGAACTTTCTCCTGCTGGGAGTCGAGGACCATCTGTGGTTTTCAGGAATCTGTTTTCTTTTCTGTTCTCCAACATTTGCAGGACTGGACCATGTGACGCAACACGTGAAGAGCTTTTCTTGTGCCAAAAATGTTCACACCTTCAAGGAAGACTGATTCGCTTTTTCAACCTCTGAATTCCTAAACCTCTCAGCCGTGAACTTTCTGGATCTTCTCAGCCGGGAACCTTCTGGGTCTTCTCAGCCGTGAGCCTTGTGGATCTTCTCAGCCGTGAACTTTCTGGATCTTCTCAGCCGGGAACCTTCTGGGTCTTCTCAGCTGCTCTTGGACTGCGGCTGGCCTGCTGCAGGAGCACAGGAACATGTTCTGGGTTGGGATTGTTCCAGCTGCGACGGGTCTGAGTGGGACCCCTGAGCCCAGGGTTTTGTGACTCAGACGATGCTGTTCGTGCCATGCTGAGTGGGTGGCCAGCTGTGACGAGGGTGTTTCTGTGTTCTCTGTGTCTGCTGGCGGCAGCCACCAAACCCTGCTCTCGAGACATCATCACACGGGTGCAGACGCTCAACGCCACCGTCCAGGTATGACGCACACCAGAGCATCAGCAGCAGTGAGGCGGTTAAGAGACGCCCTCGGGGGCCGATCGGGACAAATCCCACTCGGTTACGAAAGTCTTATGAGTAACGACCTTTATTAAACGAGAAAAACCTGAACAGGTTCTCATCAGTCACATTCCTCCACTCATGAACAGACACGAGCTTTAGCGGAGCAAAACCGAATCTGAACTCTTCCCTGACAGCACACGCCTTTGGACCTACACGGGTTTGTCTCAGTTATGACAAGTGCCACAAGGGTCGCGAAGTTCATAAACCAAGTCAGACTCGGGTTCGGCTGGAGTTCGTGACTTTTGACATGAGATACATGAAGTGGCTCATATCTGGTGGACGACGATTAGTTGGTGGTCGGTGGAAGCCACAGGTGCAGCTGTGGTCCACGTTTGGGTCCTTGTTTTCTGGGTTTAGTTGATCAACATCACAGATCTTCAACTTGTGATACGATGGTTGGAAGAAGTTTATTGCCTCAAGGGTGCCTCAGGTTACATTTGTTGGTGAGAAGCATGGAAGAGCTGGAAAACCTCCCTGTGATGTCCCTCAGAGGTTTGGGTGTTCCTGAAGTTTGTGGACGTTTGTCCCTGGATGTCTGCAACGATCGCCGATCATCTGTTTAGTATTTTGGAGAAATATCAAATTAAAATGGTCTGAATCTAGTTTCAGGAGTTGGACTTCAGCAACAAATAGTCATATTCTCACAAGCGAAACCCAGAAAGCTGAATATACTTGTCTCTGGGTAAGAACATGGAAGTTGCCATGGCAACGGTGAAGAAAGCCACTTCAGTTAGAGTACAGAGATAATGAAATTAGTCAAAAAGCTCCCACTGACATGGTGTTAGATGTGAGGAAGCTGGCCCTCAGGCACAGATCAAGTCTCAACAAGCTTAACTTTGTTTGAATTTCTTCCCAATGACAGAAAAGGTGAAAGTGAAGCGTAAAACGTGTTTAACTTACTCCCACTGGACTCCACTCTCTGCTCCCTTAAAAGTACAAACAAATCAACATAACTGTCTTTTTTTGTCAGCGGCTCATTTCAAAAGGCCAGGAACCAAAACTTAGACTAGAGCTGATCAGGGTAAACATTTTTAGTGTCCTAGAAGCTAAAATATGAAAAAGGCTCAAATCTAACAGACAGTCCAAGAATCTGAACAAGCTCAGACGAACAAGACATTCAAATGGGCTTAAACTGGTCCAGGCAAGCCACAAAGAAGCAACACAAGAGGATTTTGTTTTTACAGCAAAAGCGGTTTTACAAACATGTTTCAAAGAGTGTAAGAAGAAGCAATAAAATTTGTATTACAAGGTCTTCCAGGATCATTAAAAATACCAAACAGTACCTGTAGCCGATGGCACTTCTCAGAAACCACATCAGAAACATTTGCAGTGTCAGCAGGTTTTATGTCTTGGTGCTACTCTGACAGTTTCTTTTTTTAGAATACGAGGACACCTGAAGCTTGTCTCTTTTTTAACCTTCTCTCAGACTGTCGACAAACACGTCTGAGAGCGCGAGTTGTCATTAAACCGAGACTCGGAAAGTGCTTTAGAGCATTTCATTCTCAGTGGAGAGTCCAGAATGCTAGCGGACCAGTCCAGTCCTGGAGCCGATGAGGGTTATGAGCTACTCAGCAGTAACAGCATCCACATAGGCATCCATTTTAAAAGGTCGAGTCCTTAAACACAGTCGAGACCTGTGATGGAGTGTGACTAGTTCAAACCCAGCGGGACTCAGCAGCAGAGCACGATTTTACATAACAAACGATTGTAGCAGTAAACAAGACGGGCAAATGATTACATATGATCATCACAGATCCCATCACAGACAGACCAAGGTCTAACGTGTGGCCGTTCATATGTGTGGGGCCAGAAATGGACTGGATGAAGTTAAAGGAATTCATTTGAATTAGAAAAAAAAGCTTTCTCCATTGGCTTGTCATCACAGCATCCAAAGTGGGGCCAATAAGCTGCACATGGAGGAGCAGTTCAACAACAACTCCCACAGCATGTGCTGGACCGGATGGAGTGGCAGGATGGGTCCTGAAGATGTTTGTTGGGCAGCTTGCAGAGGTGTTCACCAGCATCTTCAATCTGCAGCTGTCCTCACATGCCTGAAGACCTCCACCATCACCCCTGCACCAAAGAAGTCATCTGTCAAGGACTTGAATGACTACCATCCCGTGGCGCTAACACCCATCACCATCAGAAGAGGGGTGATGGATGTTAGCTCCATCAGAGAGGATCATCTTAGGTCCATCAGTCCCCATGAGCGGAGCCTCATTTCAACCACGAGTATCCTCGGTTTCACCACCTGCAGCTGGTGACCACAGGTCAGGGTAGGAACATAGATCAACTGGAGAACGGATGAACAGAGAGTCTTATCTTCTACCTGGTGCAGAGTCCACATTACTACAGATGTGGACAGGTCCACCTAAACAAGACCCAAGGTATCTAGACTCCTCCACTTCAGGCACAACATCACTTCTAACCTGAAAAGGAGGTTCCACCCTTTTCTGACTGAGAACTTTGTACCTCAGTAACCTTCTTCTGATCCAGATGAGCCCATATGGACATCCTGGCTGGGTCCCACCTATTGTGGTTGGTTTGGTGTGTTGTGGACTGGTGGATGTGAATGGGAGAGCTACCAGATCCAGACCCTACTCCTGCTATCACTTAGGTAGAATGACATGTTTAAGCTTTGACAGATGCTCAAAATAGCTATTTAATGTGATGTAGCTCCATTCGAGATGTTCCTCTTGAATCTGGAGTCCAGCTGTCAACTGGACTCTGTTCTCCAGAAACCACAGACAGAATTGACATGAAGTCATGCGAGCATGAACCTGCTTGAATTTTCTCTTGTCAAACACTTTTTACCAAGAAAAAGAAATCCTGAAGGACTCTGACACAAAAAGAGATATCTTCTCTTCTCCACTTCCTGGTCTCTATTCCCTGCAGCTCTTCCTAACAGCAGCTATCAAAACATCCGTCTACTTTGTACTTCTTCATCTCGTTCAGGGCTGGAAGAGGCCTGCAGCCCATCCCAGATGTTATCAGGCAAGAAACAAGCTGTCAGTCCAAGTCCGTGATGTTTGGACCAGCACCAGGTCCAGACATTACATAATCCTTTGTGGGAAGGACACAGAACGGAGAGTTGGTGTCCTCTGGTAGAGAAAAAGTGACTTCATTTCCTGCATTTCTGCACAGAATCAACCAGATAATTCGGCTTGGCTTCGGAGTGACTTGATTAGATTTTATGGAGGTTGTTTAAAAGAAAAATCAGTGCCGTTTCAGTAGTCGGTATTTGTTGATGGTCCCTAAACGTAGATAAATAATAAATGCCTGTTAAATGTCCCACATAAAACTAACTCACTGGGAGAGAGGCACGTCAGACATTTTTATGGATAACTTAGAACAAACTTGCAAGAGTGACGATAAAACCGCCCACATGGGAAGTCTGTCCCGCTATGTAGGAGTTGGGCAACATATGTATAAACAAACTTCGAAATAGGGGGGGGGGGCGCAAACATATGTTTTCTGTTTGTTCTGACTGCATGACACCTGAGGTGTAAACTTTCTTTTTTTCTGTGGACTAATTCATTACTTCCTCCCAGATTTATTTAACTACTTGTAGAGATTTAATCATTTTAAATTAGCTGTCTTATTTTAGAGCGGGAAACTCGAGTGGGTTTTGGTATGAAGACACACTTTTGTTTGTGGGTAAATAACGGTACATCAGCACTAAACTGGCAACAACAAACAACGAGGCTGTTTAGTTAACCGGTAACTTTAATGAGCCGTTTACTTAAAGCCACATTAACTTTAACTGATGCCACATTAAATATCTCACACATCTCCATGAGGACAAGCTGAACAGATCCAGATTTTCTGCCGTTGGACCGCTGTGCATCAACACGAAATGAGTTATTTAAATTTGCAGAGATAAGTATTTTGTAGCGTGTTCGACTGGACATTTCACTTCAGTTCAGATGGTATCTTATGAGACATTTAAGTCTGGCACAGGAAATGATTCTGAGCTGTATTTTGGCTGCAGCGATGAAAAAAACGACGAATCGTTATCCCAAAGGTCCTTCCTCTGATCTTAAACTCGTTCCCAACATATCTCCGTGTAATCGGTTCAGAGTTGTTGGAAGTGAGCGTTCGTCACCTGAACGGTTGTTAATCATGCAGCGCTAACGTTATCTTTCTTTACAGATGTATCCGGACTGCAAACTGTACACACCCACCATCCAGGACTACAAGGTGAGCTTCCTCACGTCTCTGGTACCCCATCGGACCACGTCCAGAGGTCCAGTCTCCCTGACTGGACCTGTATCTGGTCCTAACTGAGTGAAAAACAGTGTGAAAGAAAGTACAACCTCCAGAAATGTAAGAATTCACATATCAGGACGAACTACTAGCTCCTGTTACTACTAGTTCTAATAATAATGATAATAATAATAATGATAATAATAATTAATAATAGTAATAATAATAATAATAATAATACATCTGGCTCATACGACACAAGTTCTGGTCCAGCTCTCTTTCTGGTCCACCTCAGACCTGAGGAGGCCTCGGTTCTCCATCCGTTTACTCCACAGACCGTACTGCACAGCCACCCAACCAACAACTAATCCAAAATGGTGAAAATCGATGGAATGAGAAGGTCCGCTTCGGTTTCACCACCTTAGCACACATTTAAAGTTGGACATTTTTGGACCTTTTATGTCTCAGATGAGCCCTCCAGGTAAACATTGGTGAGGATATTTACTTTGAGAGGCTTTCTTTACTTTATAAAATCACGAACTCTGAAAATGGAGTAATATTTTCTGTGATAGGCTGAACCATCTTATTGAACTGAACTATTACATTATCTGACTTGTAGCCTGTGGGAGAAATGTCATGGGAGTGTCATTTCCTGAGTTCTTGAGGAGTGATTATCAGACCAGGCCTCACATACTGACAGCTGTGAGAGCGCTTTCCAGATGTTGATGCCTTCTAACATCCAGTAAATGTTTAGTTTGTGGAGTGACATACATACCACAGGAAGAGGATGGTCGTCCATCTGGAAACTGGATTAGAAAAGCCGCCTGACGCCGGGCCCCTCTGAAGAACGGAAGAACTTGTTTCCTGGAAGGTTTTAAATCCTGAAAGGAAAGCTGATGGATGGATGGATGGATGGATGGATGGATGGATGGATGGATGGATGGATGGATGGATGGATGGAT
>JAOWBL010064337.1:0-21480 GCA_028564865.1 Zenarchopterus dispar
GATAGATAGATAGATAGATAGATAGATAGATAGATAGATAGATAGATAGATAGATAGATAGATAGATAGATAGATGACAGAGCACTTCAGCAGGCTTTGTCACCCTTGTAAGTGAACCTTTTGTGATAAAGTCCAACCCTCTGTCGCCCTCTAAAGGAGAAAGCAAGAATAGAAAATGGAAGTTCCTTATGCCTGCACTTGATAAATTGATTATCTTTCCCTGTGATGGACTGGCGACCTGTCCAGGTGTACCCCTGCCTCTCACCCGTAATGAGCTGGGATTGGCTCCATCAGACCCTCGTGACCCTGGACATGGATTCAGCGGGTATAGAAAATGGATGGATGGATGGATGGATTTTTGTTCTCCTAAGGTGGAGGAGAAAGGGAAAACAAGAACAAAACAAACAAAACAAAACAAACAAACAAGAAAAAACCCCACACAAACTTGGGGACTGATATGAATGGATCCAGAGTTCATGACATTCAATGCTTACCTCCAAAAAGAAAAATTAAAAGTTTATATCTCTTGCATTCACAGCCATACTCATTGACAGTTTTAAAGCATTATTTGGTGTGATGAGAAAGAAGAGAGAGAGAGAGAAAAAAACAAGTGAACGATGGCTTTAAAGTACTTTTGGGGGGAATACCATAGTTTTATTTGTGTAGAGTTTATTGTTCTACTTATATTATATTTAAACAGTGTGTCATTATTTAACTAAAGCCACACAATCATAGTAATGTTTGTATTTATTGTTTGATGAGTTAAAATGACTATTATCATGGTGTTAATGTAATTTCACATTTATAGGAGCTAATATATTTCTTTTTAATTGTGACATTAAGAGTATTAGTAGAGATAAGAGGTTTAAAAATAAAGCTGAATTCCTGACTGTGTGTAAACGAATATATCATGTTAGGAATTCAGAATTAAAGGAATCATTATTTTTCGTGTAGAATTCATCAGTGAAAAACTCAGTGAACAAACTTAATAAGCCCTCACCAGTTGCCGTAGTGTGTATTTGTTGCCATGGAAACGCCGCGGCGAACGGACTTCGTTTGTTTGTCAACTGTGGTTTCACTCCAGTGAAATAAAATTCCCAAACTTCTGTTGTTTTTCATGTCCTCAAAGGTAAGGTCGCTTTTTGACAAGTGTGATGCCTTTCAGCATAACAGTAGAGTTTGTTGTCAGGTTTCTACGCGATGACTGTTTGAGTTGACCGTGTTGTAGCTGGAATTGTTGTAAACGTAAATGAGAAAACAGGCGGGTTTGTCTTGTTTTATCCAACGAAGAACAACTAACTTTTAGAGTGAAATAACAATATTAGGAAGAAGAGTTATGTCGAATTGAGCGATCATAATATGGAAAGCAACAGAGCACAACCTTTTTTATTATATATTTTGTAAATGTTGCTTTGTCTTATTCCCGTAGACATGTTAGCCGAAGCTCGTCGCCCCGCCCCTCTGACGTGGAAGACGAGCACAGCAGAGAAAGATGTCAAAGTAAAGTCCGAAAAACAAAGACTTGGCTCAGTAATAACAGTTACTGACTTCAAGCGTCTTCATAGCATAGGCTACGTCTCTGTTTCAAACTTTTTTGAAACTTTATTTAGAACTGCACACAATAAGAAATACAGTTGTGACCAAAATTTACTTAAGATTAAGATACTTTTCTTTTTGTTTTTAGCTCCCAGTAAAGTTGTGAAAACTGTTTTACATCTGTTAGGATTCTTCAGTTCATTGTTTGTAAAATATCAGAATAGTGAGGGAGACATTTTTAAAAAAAGAGAATTTGTCAATAATTTCTTCAGTCAGATGTTTGCATACATTTCTTTTGCATTTGGCAGAATTGCCTTTAAAGCTGTTTAAACGTGTTGGGTAACCCTCCACAAGCTTCAGGCTGTAAATTTGGCCCCATTCCTCTCAACAGAGCTGGCAGAGCTGAGTCAGTGGGCCTTCTTGGTTGCTTCTGCCTTTTTTTTGTGAAACTCACACATTTTCTATGGGAATGAAGTCAGATCTTTGTGATGGAGTCTCCAATACCTTCACTTTATCTTTGAGCTGCTACTAATTAATTTGAACGTTTTCTTTGGGTCATTGTCCATTTGAGAGACCCATTTATGCTCATCTATATCTTGCTGACTGATCTCTTGGCATATTATTTCAATATATCCACATAATCTCTTTTCCTTATGATGCCATCTATTTTGTGAAGCGAACCAGTCCCTTCTGCAGCAAACTAGCCCCACAACATTGCGTTACTTTGCCCTGGATGATGTTCTGAGGCCTGTAAGCGTTCTTGTCTTTTTTCCAGACATAACTATCATAATTTTGACCAAGCAATTCAATTTTAGTCTCATCAGACTTGCTGTGTAATGATACAGCAAGTCATGTTCTTTTTTTCTTTCATTATTGTGTAACGATGTTTTCTCTCACTGCATCTCCTCAGAGCTCATGTCAGTGCTGGTGTTTTACTGATACTGTCTCTTCAGTTTCAGCACACATATTTAAAAGATCTTTCATTGTTATTCTTGTCTTTATTTGCACCTCTTGGACCAAACCTTATTCATCTTTGAGACACAGAAGCCACCTCCTCCTTGAGTGGTGTATACCTGTATTTTGTGGTTTGAACAAATGAACACGGGCCTTTCAGCCCTCTGGAAGTTGTACCCAAGACTGGGCTAAAGTTAACAACGATTTTTCTTAAGTCTTGTTTAATTTCTTTTTTCTCACGATCCCGTGTATTTCAGGGTGTACCTTAAAATATGCTCCTGTGTGCCTTCAGTTAACTCACATGATGACCGTTAGCCTTTCTGTTGCCAAAGTATCGTCATGTGGAAGGTGTTAATGGCCCTCAACTTAGTGTATGTAAACGTATGACTTGAAGAAAGTGCTAAAGAGTCTCATTATTTGGATATTTTACTAATAGGAAAAAAGCAACCCTTACTGATCTAAAACATGAAAAGATTCCAATTATGCATCTTTTTCTAAGTGTTTAATTGCAATTTCATGTTTTATAAAACTATTATACTATTATATATTTTAAAAAAAACTGTTTTTACTCTGTCATTTTGCTTTTGAGGAGTATTTAATATAACTTTAAAACTTGTCTCTACAGTTCAATATTTGTTCTGACTTGTGTTTAAAACATGCTAAATTCTAGTCAGTAAAACTAGCATCTGCAGACAATTTATGTCTTTTCTGAAATAACTGCTTCACTCTTGTAAATTTGAAACGCTTGTTCATACGTTTGTGCACAAAGGGTTTATTGATACATTTGCAGCACTTTTAGAACAAGTTCATTACCTTCTTTTGAAGCAATTAAAAGTATTTTCAAAACTTGCTTCTTTTGCAATGCTCCCCTTTGCAGGACTCAGCAATTCACCACAGACAACGTGGTGGGAAGTTCCAAAGACAGCCCTCACTCCAAAAAACCTGCTTCTTAGGTTTTGAAGCTAAGGCAGAGTTGGTATGGGAGGACTGGGACCTTGACAAGGAGGTCACAGAAACATTAGTGTTAAAGAACATTCATACAAAGCCTAAAACACTGGATATAAGGTCTTTCAAACTCAAAATACTCACAGCCTCAAGATATAAAGTCTGAACCACAGGATCACATGACACATTGTGGTTTTTCTTTTCCTCACAGACCCCCACTGTCAGTTTTTTTCACATCCTTTACTCCTCAGAGGATTGTTGTCAAGCCAGGTACCTCTTTCTCCATTCCGATCACCTTCAGACCAGTTGAAAAGGTAATGCACTTCTATATTGAACTGAATAGAACCCAATCAAACTTGGATCTTCAAATTAGGGGTTGCAAAATGAAAGATGATACATTTATATCAGTACAATATAATACACTTGACCCATTTCACCTTTTTTTTGTTGTTTTTTTTTGTCCATTTGACTGCATGGACAGTTAGAATATGAGGACAGCATTGAGTTTAAGGGTGAAGAGGGATGCTTTCAAGTATGTCTCCGTGCCATTGTCCCCTGTCACATCCTGGAGATGCCTGACTCTGTGACATTCCCACTCTGTGCTGTTCAAGACTGCTCACAAACTAACATCCTGCTAAAAAATGTCGGGTATGGAAGAACCTGATTACTGTTTGTCCCCATCTCCTGTATGTATACATTTTTTTGTTGATTGCCAAGAAATTTTCTTTTTCTTTTCTTTTTCCACATACACCAGTAAACTCTGTACAGCCTTTCAATGGGATTGTGCTGCACCATTCCAGATGTGCCCAGAGGCAGGAGTGTTGAAACCAGGCCAGCACCGTCACATTAGGGTGGTTTTTCAGCCACAGAAGGCACTGGTGTACCAGCAGCAGGTGTACTGCAGATACGGAAAAGAAGGGGACGGGATTAATAACTCCTGTGCTGTACTTCTAAAGGGACTAGGTAGAACTGAGACATTAGCAGTAGATGAAAGGCAATGGTCTGCAGTCTCTGATTAACAGGACAGGGATAAAATTTAAATTAGATTTGACAGCTCAGGCTACTTCTATTGACTGATAAATCCCTCAACAAGTGGGTGCTGTTATTGGTTAAGCATACATATCTGATCAAATTTTAAACACTACTATGTACTTAACATGCTGTAACAAACAGTGCATCATAATAAATTGTAATAATTAGTTGTCACATTTGACTGTGTCCAATCATGCAAATGCATTCTTCCATGCTTTTGTTAATTACAGCCTATTTTTTAATTGACCAAAACTTGGTATCTGTCTTATAGATTGAAGCGAGTGGTGATGGAATACATATTTAATTTCAGAAAACTATTTCAAAGGAGTAATAATCCAGATCTCTCTCTTTTGCTGTATTGACAGCCAAATACCCATATCTTGAAATAAGAAATCCCAGTGGCAAAAAGGAAGAAAACTGCAAGGATCCAGTGCTGCAGTTTGGCTCTGTGGGAGTTGAACAGCGACTGTGTAAATACTTTGACATCTTCAACCTCTCTCCTGTGAGTAATGTTAATACACATACAAACACAAATACGCATTCTCAGATGGCTTCTCTCACAAATCTTTTTACACTCCTCTTTGTCAGGTAAATGTGTCGTTTTCTCTGTTATGGCTGCCTGGCAAAGTACCCAGGCTTGGTTCGGAGTTCACTTGTGATGTCACGAGGGGGAAGGTGGCACCTGGTGGATCAGTGCGAGCTTCAGTCACTTTTTCTCCTACTGTGGTGAACACCGTCTCTGTTGACTACTTGGCTCTAAAATATAAAGGGGCACTCAAAGAAACACAGCTCAAACTAACTGGAAAATGTATAGGTAAGAAGCATATGCACACAAGTGAATAATACAATAGACTGTGATTTTTGAAAAACAAGTGCATGCTCATTGCTTACACAGTGACAAGGAAAAATATGAACTCCATAACTGGTTGTCTCCATTAGTTTAGCCTAAAATATGATCGACATCTAAGTCACAACAGTGAACTTAAGCTGATAACATTCAAACAATTATGTTTGTTTTTTTTTTAATTTGAATACACCAGACTGCCAGAATCTTAGTGGAAATTACTTAATGTAGCAGGGCAACGGCACAGCTGACTCCAATTAGCTTTTGATTCCTGTTTTTAATTTTCCTCCAGTCTGTTGATATCTAACAGGTGTGTTCACTAATGAATTAATGAGAAATTGTGGCTGTGTGACAGATTCAGCATACTGCATGTGTCTTTGTATCTTAGTTAAAATCAATGCATTTTATTAAATACGTTTCTCTTTGGAGATTAAAGAATTTTTAATTTAACTGAATTAAATTGTGACATAGATGAAGATCAGATTTTATGGCAAATTTGGAACATATTTGCCGACAGGACGACGGAAGACAGACACAGTTCTTAGTTTTAAAAAAGTTTGACGCTGAGTAAGAATAACTAATCCCATGGTCTTTTGACAGTCCGAGTCCAGAAACTCCATCAGAATCCATGCTAGATAATCCAGAGAGGGATGGACTTTAACTCATAAACCAAAAAAAAAACAAAAAACAAACAAAAAAAACAGTCCAATATCCAGAACCAGAAAATCTATTGAAGTCTGTGCTAGAAAATCCAAAAGGGCCAGGCTGAGAATGTAGTCAGAAGAAAGCAGGGTCAGAAACACCGGAGCAAGAGAACCACAGGACCAATAAAGCTGGATCCATACAGACTGGGAAGCTGACCATCTGGAAACAGAGATGTGAAGCTGTGGTTTAAATGCTGCAGAGACCAGGTGCAGTCAACCTGTAACCAGGGAGCTGAGATAGTGATGAGTTCAGGGGAAAACAGGAAACTGCAGCCTCAACCTGTGGCACAAATTAATGCAGGGTACCAATTAATTACAATGAGTTAACATACTTTTCACTGACAGACCTGTTCAGACCTGGATGACAACCTGTTAATGACCATTAATGAGAGTCAGGTGTGCTGAAGCAGGGCAACATCTAAAACCTACAGAACAGAGGCCCATGAGGACTGGAATTGAGAAACACTGCACTACTGTAATTAGTGAAGATCAGAAGCTGGATCTGTGTTAGAATCATGTGCTTAAACATCTGTGTTTGGATCTAGGTACTGTAGTTGGCTTGTCCTCTTCTTTGGTGGACTTTGGATATGTCAAAGAAGGAAGTGTCATAGTGCAGACATTGGATCTAATTAATTCCTCGTCTGTTGAGGCCATCTACCAATGGGATATTGACTGTTCAAACAGTGTGTTTAGTATTCTGCCAGTAAGCGGCACTCTGCTCCCACATAGCCATACCAAACTGAAGGCAATGTATAAACCTATGAAGTCTATGGCACACTACAGAAGAGTGCCATGTTTCTTACTGCACAGGGTAAGAGATATAAATTCATACACATCCATAATATACAAACAATAATTAAAACTACCCTCTAACCTGCTTATAACTGTCCTTTTAGGATCCAGTGTTTCTAGACTTGATTGGTACCTGCTACACGGAGCACCACAGACCAGATATCCTAAAACCTGGACACTTGCTGTTGCATGAGCCCAGAGAGCATTCACCACACTCTGTCAGTCCCTTGCAACATTCTCATAATACACATCTGGACCAGCAAGGGGCACTTTCCACCAGGGAGGAGGTATTTTTCCATTACAAATTGTTTTTCAGACTTCTTCAATAAAATATTGTCAAAGAAAGAAGACACTGTAATTTTAGTATTCTATCTCCGATTTTGTGTGCCATTTTTTATTTCACAGTTAAATGAAACACAAATTGGTGCAGCTGTCATGTTGACTAGACCTACGGATAAATTATATCAACCTTGCGTGGAATGCATGGCCCTCTCTTCAAGATCTTTGACATCTTCTCTTGTGTCTGTGATGCCCAGTTTGCTGCTGTTTAATCATAAAGTAGCAACGCCTTCTACATCGCCATCTTCTTTCTCACAGTCTGTTGCCATCACAAACCATAGCAGATGGAAACTCGGGTAGCTATGCTTGTCATAACTAACTTTTTCAAAAATTAAATAATTGTCTTGATTTTATTGTAATAGCTGTTCATTTTGTTTGATTTTACTCTTGATTAAAATGGTTTACATTGACTGTGGTTATGTTCTAGCTTGGTGTGGACTATTTCCCCAAATTGTCCGTTCGCTGTATCGCCCTCATTTTCTGACTTAGCCCCACTAAAGTCCACTTCATTTCGAATAACATATAGTCCCACGCAGCTTAATACTTTGCATGGAGGACAACTCGAATGCTTTGCAAAATGCAAGGTAATTCAAACTCAAATATATATTATTAATCCCAGAAGGGAAATTAATTAAACATATGTTAAGTAATATTATTTGATACACAAAAGTAAGTTGAATGGTTTTGTGAAATAACTTCTGTTGTGACTGTTGTGACTTTATCCTGCCTCTCTGGATGCTGCAGGATGATCTAGGAGAGGAACTGCTGTGTCCACCTTGGTGTGTGACAGTCAGAGTCATTGGTCATTCTTTTCAGCCAAGAAGAAAACACTTCATACCACATTTCTCCCTGAGGCCTCATCAAGTGGTGAGACAGAAGCATTTATTAGATCCTACACCAAAGTAAAAGTACCAACAAAATATGATGAAAATAATAAAACAAAAGTACTATGCAGCTAATATAATCTGTCACAGAGAGGAACCTGTGACAGATTATATTAGCTGCATAGTACTTTTGTTTTATTATTTTCATCATATTTTGTTGATGCAACAGCATCATATAATATGATGTTGTTTCATCATATTATAATTATCAATATATGTAACAATACTATATTTATTTACAGCAGGTGTCCTTTTCAAAAACTTTGTATAGTTTTTTAATACAGGTTCACTTGATAAATCTGAGAGCGTGAGAGATGAATAATAGAAATGTTCATAAAAAACCCTCTGATAACTCATTTTTGTAAATGTTATTAGATTTAGGATCATTTAAACATTTATTCGAATTAAACCATTTGAGGAGTTTAGACCACAGAGTTTCTACTTGGTGTTTAGTGTTGTATAACCATCGTGCACAAAACTCTGACCCAAGTGTATGCATGTTTTGGAGACAGAGTACATTTGTACCACCAGACATGAGCTGATGAACTGCCAGAACCTAAAGGAAAACACTTAACACAGCCTGTTTTTCCATAGAACCATGATCTCACATTCACACAGATCCTGATCATTTTGTCAATAGTTCCTGTTGTACAGATGTCATCTGATGTTACCAAAACAGATCAAATAAAAGAAAAAATATAAAATCAATAAATACCTTAATGAAATGGACAGTCATGGTCTAATTGTTTTGACAAGCTGTAAAGAGTTTAATATAACTGCTGTGAAAATTTAGTACTTTAGTCCTGTCAACTAACCAGATGGAACCACACCATCCTGACACCGACCCAAGTCCTCTTGGTTTTGGGGTGTTTGGCAAGCAGGTGTTTTTAGTAAGAATGATTGATATTCACTTTTATGATTCCGCACAGCATTTTTTTTCTTTTTTAAGCAAAGGCTAACAGTAAAAAGGAATTTGCATCAGTATCTGTTCTCCAAAATATAAGTGTCTGCAATCACATTACCACAGGAACTCCATCTAATAACAAGTTAATTTATATGAATCAAAAACATGGACAGTCAATGACTTTGCACACCATACCACATCATACCACAAATGTTGTGCTATGATGGCCTGGTTCAACATATAACTCATTTATTTTAACTCAGTAGTGTGGGTGGAAGACTACAGGCAGGTAAAATCAATTAACCCTTTAACTGCCTGCTCAACCATATGGTTGAAATGATTTTGAGTCACTATATCTGAATGAGAGGAGCAGGGCAGTGAAAGAGTCAATGTACTTTATTTCAGAGTGTTTTTGAACACATAATGGATGGCGTACAACTAACTTGTGATACCTTGTCAGCTACCCACTTAGATGCATGTATACAAATTCTGTGTTAGACTGTCATTTAAAAAGGAAACACTGCTTGTTTGTGCACAAAGGGGTTTTATAAGTCAGATTCTGTGTGAATGTACACAGTTTTTCATCACACAATTTTTTAAAGTTCACATTAAATACAAATTTAGCAAATTCCTTAATAAATGAGGCCTCTGGATTATGATCCAGATTCCACATTACTTTTCGCAAAATGTGACAGGCCAAGGTGGGTGGAAACTGTAAACATCTGAGTTCATCTTCAGCACACATCACATCATATGTGTATAAGAGCTTCTTCTGAGTAACTACAAATGTAAAACTTACAAAAAAAGAAATGGAACAGCAAATGCAATATTTCACAGAGAAATATAATCGAGTAAAAATTAAAATACTTAAAGAAATATATTTAATTTCATTGTGCCACTCTTCGACTCTAAGCAAATGAAAATATTTTTTCTGAATAAATGTCTGTTTCACAGGAACAAAATTGCCAAACTAAATAATCCTTTAAAAATAGTTAAACACAACAGCCCTGCACACAAGAAAGGTTGCTTACTGAAGCATCTTGTTGTTTCTAGGCATTTCCAGCGGTAGGTGTCATTTCCTGTCGAACCGTGCTGTTGCAGAATGATGGAGACCAGCCCCTTACTTTTTACCTGCACCACAAACTAAACCAAAGCCCAAGAGAATCTGTGCATGGACTGCCAGCCTGTGGTTTCATCCAGCCAGGGGATCACCAAATTCTCACCCTCAGAGCACTTCCCACAGAGGATAGTCCCAAACAGGGATTCAACTTATTCTTACAGCTCAATGCAGAACAAATTACAAAGGTGACACACTACAAAAGCAGACAGGACAAAATAAAGCTCTCTTACATTGTTTTGCTTCTTTTTTTTCTTAATTTGCAAATATCTTTCTCCTCTTTAGGATCTGACAGTTGTCAGTGTGGGAGAGAAGCCATGTGTGTCTCTAGAAAGTGGCAGCAGTTTATATTTCCATCCAACTTCTGTTGGCTCAGAAACTCAGCTCACCCATCACATCAGGAACTTAAGCCGCATGTCTATATGGTAGGGTGACAGATTTGTTATTGTTGTTCTGGCCCTGTGTTTGGGATGTTGCACATTGTCTGGATTTATCTGAGCATCATTAGTTGTGTCTGCAAATTGGCTTTATGTGGTTGTTTCCCATGTCAGGTTTCAGTGGAACATTCCAGAACAAGACCAGGAGCTTATCTTTGTCAGACCAGAGGCTGGTGAACTGCATCCCAATGACATCTCAGTGAGACCTCCAACAGTCCCAGATACTCTACATTTATGTCGATAAGGACTTTTCAACTTTTTAAAGAAGATTTCCTGATCACTTGACATCATATTTATTCCAGATCCAGATGTGGTCCTTTCATCCTTTAGCAGAACAAACCTATGCATTCAAACCTACTCTCACATTCTGGCCTGTCCAAAGTTATGGATCCAACATGGCACACCTTACCCTTGAAGTGTTTGGGACTGGTTCCAAAGGTTTCCTAGAGGTGGGACTGTCCTAGTGTAATGGTAAATTTGTTGTGGTGTCTAAATCCCTCCTACTCATTATAAGGTGCTCTACTCCTTAGTCACTATATTGGGAGTTCTTTGTAGGTGACTGTGAAGTGTGCTTTTTTTCCCCTTTCAGCTGGCTAATGAACCAGCCATTAGCTGTGTGCTAGTTAAATTGTGCATTGTGGAATAATTTGAATGTACTATATATGCTATAAAAATTTTCAATACATTTTTAGATGGCACTAGAAATGATCAAGCACACTAGAAAAACACTGCATATCAAATCAAACTATTTATGTAGCACATTTTGTACAATAAATTGTAGCACAGAGTGCCTTAACACTAAAAACAAAATCAATCCCACCTCCAATCCCACGACCCTGATCTCTATCAATGCTAAAACACAGTCAAAGGTTAAAATAAATAATAACATGGAAAACATTACTGGCCACAGAAGAACCAGTGAGGGAACACTATCCCACTATCACAGGGAGCCGTCTGCACCAGGAGGCAGCTTCTAAGCCCCGGAGCCAGACTGGTAGGGGACACAACCCACACCCAGGCGGGTCAGAGTACCAAACACCACCACTGTTGGATGGATGTATGGACCCCAACACATCCCAGGGACGAGTGGACCTCAGGCCATCGCCATGACACTGGGCGTCAACAGCACCTCCAATTCAGAGGGCTCCCACTGAGACAACACTGGAGTTAAAAAGCAAAAAATATAAAAGTAAAAATAAAAAAATATATAAGATAGAAATAAAAAGAACTTTTTAATAAAATAATAAAAAAAGACAAATAAACAGGAGCAGCTCTGAGGTTCTTGGCAGGCTGTTCCATAAATGTGGGGCGTGGGTTCTAGTATTAACAATGGGAATTTTAAGAAGGCTGGTGCTGGAAGACCTGAGGGTCCTCGTAAGGTGAAAGCAAATCAGTAAGATAAGATGGTGTAAGACCATTAAGACTTTTAAAAAGCAATGGAGCTGCTGAGTCCAGGCTTGACTTAAGTTTTCTGTTAAAACTGTTAAGGATAAAAATCACAGGAAGCAGGTAAAATAAGTGGAGGAGTCTTGTAACAGACTTCAATAAGATTTGCAGCCACTTCTGCTATTAGGTAACATTTCTTCACACTGAGGTCTCCCTTTGCATAAAACCAGTGATATTAAGAAAACTGTATAGTGAGTAGGGGTTGATTTCAGATACAGTCTGTGTGTGCAGATTAATATATACTGGAGTCTGTGTGATTATTAAATGTCAGAAAGTCAGTAGAGAAGTTGTGTATGCATATGTTTGTCTCCTTCCCAGGCAGAGAGAGCAGTCCTGGATGTTGGAGAGATTCTAGTGGGACACTATCAGACAGTTAAAGTTGCATTAGTGAACAGGAGCCCCTGTCCTGTCTCCTTTCTTCTCTCTGTACAGCAGATGCTTACAGATAATCAGATGTATGACTCTGAAGCTGAGCCGTGTGGTAATATTTTTTCTTATTTCCTTTTTTACTTTATGTGTACAAAATGATATTAAATAATGCTAATTTTACATGTAAAGTAATCAGAAGTCTGCTAGAGTGCTGTGTAAACTCAAACTACATTCAGGCTGAAGTAGGGACCTTTATAAAAATCATATGACTCACACACCTCTGAAAAAAAATCAGATATGACTCATACCTGATTTTTTTAGGGCTGTTTGGACACAGTCCAATCATCGATTCTGATTTTCAGATCAGAATTATGTCCCTTAATTATAAGGTCCCAGACATCCTCATTCAGCCAAAAGGTCTATTAGGTATACACCCAGATATTGATATTGCAAGATGAGTAACACTTATGTTGCATCTCATATTTTTGGTATCACAAGACCAAGTGTGTAAAACTGTTACCAGTAACATGGCCTCAGTTGTTCTTATTCTGAATCGTTTGTATCATGGGTCAACCAAATCCCTTCAATGTGGTCTCACATGTCATCTCTGGCCGTTTAAGACCTGAAACTGGACTGTGAACGAGAAGCCATCGCCTCACATTCCAGAATGCTAATCCAAGGCACTTGCAGGCCAGGCAGACAAGCCCAGTATTTGTGGACCATCAGCTATCAGATTCTTGACGCCAGGGGTAAACAGAAAATATACACATTCACTTTACAATATAAAATATTCTACCATTCAATTCTTGAAACTCCTTTTCTGTATCTGTCTATATCTCTGCAGGGTTGGCGTCATGCCCTCCTCAGTCGCTGTGTACAGTGCAAGCTAAGGGTGTGTTTCCCACCTTACAAGTGATTGATGCATGTGGTGCTGGCAGTGTGGGCATGCTCAGCAAAATGCATTTGTGGAAACTTTTCACACTGGACAGCCTGAATGAGAACCTGCTATCCACACCCTCCCCTACAGAACTCACTTTTCATATCCCTGTGAGGCACAGGTAAATTTCATGCAATATATATTTTTTTAATAATCAGAGCTAGAAGTTTCAAATTCCAGTGTGGCACTGTGTACATGACATTGTCCTCTGTTTCTCTGTCTAGTCTATCCAATTGTCCTTCCATCTTCACCAAAACCAAATTGGATTTCAACTTCAGTTCTGCACCTGTGCATTCAGACCCCTCTGATTTTGTTTTGATGTTTGGCAACCCTGGCTCTATCCCTGTTGACTGGTATGGAACCAAAAGAATGCCAAAAAAGAAAAAAAAATGTTTACATGTCTTATTCACAAGAAGCCAGATCGGATTTGAGTAATTTTAGTCTGGAAATATAGAAGTAATGAACGGGTTGAATAAACATTTTGCATCTTTGCTCCTTTTCTTTTTCTTTTTTGGCTTGATCTTCAACATTAGGGCCTTCTTATTTCCAAAGGACCAGCATATAGAGCTGGAGTACTGGGCAGTGACAGGAGACTTCAGCAACACAGAGCTGGACCAGATGAAGGTCGCACCATTATCAGAAACTTGATTTTTTTTCTTTCTTTTTTGTGGTAATTTAAAGAACCATTTTGCATTTGGAATGATTTAAGATTCAAGAAAGAGCTACATATAACGTGCATTTTATTTTTTTGACAGCTTCAAGATAATCACATATTCAGTGTTTCTCCTCGTGCTGGAACTTTGCTTCCTGGCCACACAAAGACAGTGCACTTCAGCTACCGGTAAACTGCTTACAGAACACTGTTGTACATGAGATAAATTTAGGATTATGTATTTTATAAATTCACTATTCTGACAGTGAATGAAGTAAATGAAAATGTGTGTAGATTTTCTTACTGGCACATTACACTAGTTATGTGATGCAAAACTAATCTAAACCTTTTCCATCAGCCATGACTTTGCTGGAAAAGATCGGCTTCCTGTCGTTTTCAAACTCTCTTATGGCAGGGAGATCTTGGTGAGGCTTCTGTTAAGCTTGCATTTATTTATGTAACAACACAGTATGAAAAATTCACAAACCAATTCCATTAGAATCAAATTTAAAACAAATGTCCTCTAATTTACAGGTGTTCCCTTCAGTGGTGTTTGTCCAGTATTTTTTATTTACTTTGTCTTAATGTGTTCATAAACTTTGTGATGTTTTCCCTTTCTGTATAGTTGAACTTCCAAGGGGTGACGATGGAGAGAAATGAGCCGTTTCTTCACTTTGCCTCCAGTGAACATATCTTCAGCCCAGTAGCTATCAGGGATAACAATTCTCCAAGGCAGGTGTGTGCTTGCTTTCTCCCAGATGAGGACTCCCACATAAAGATAGTGGGACCACTTCTCAGTGAATTGAGAAACACATTTTATTATACTTGTATACTTAAAAAACACAAATGTCCTATTATTTAAACTTGAAGGAATACAACATTTTCATCTGTAGACATTTATTCATTGTGCAGATGTATGAATTACACAATGGAGGGGCAATACCAGTCCATTATGAAGTGGATGCAGCTGTGTTGTCACAACTTCAGGAGAACAACTTTAATCATCTAGTGCTCTGCTGCCTCAATCCAGAGGGAGACATCCTTCCTGGGAAAACGGCTGTGCTTGAATGGATCTTCTCTCCACTGGAGGCTAAGACATATTATGTATGGATTCAGTTATGTGCTGTATACATCATCTTGTTTTCTTGGAATTTTAATATTTTTCCCTGTCATTTTTGCAGCTTTCATTCTGTATGGTATCAGTGTTTCACAAAGTGCTTTGTCTCTACACAATTTTTTTGTGTAGAGTGACACTATCATAGCTTTCATAGCTTTTGAGACCATATTGAGCTCCGTGACTATATCCAGTCTCTTAAGTTTTGTTAATTTCACTAAGATTATTATTATATTTGAACTATGGTTTGAAACTTTAACAAATGCCAAGTCTGATACAGAAGCTACTTAGCCAGTAAATTTGATACAAGTTTGCCAGAATCATTTCACTGATGATTTAAGAAACTAGTTGCCATAATGTTAGGTAGCTCATTACTGTCATGCTGTTTCATTAACCTCCTGAAAGCCAGTTTTCTGTTGTTATATAAGAATGTAAGTTATAGTTCAATTTAGAACAGAGACTGGGGAGTACTAATCTATTCATCTATGTGGCTTCTGTACATTTGTCCAGCATTAATTGGAAAATATTTTCAAAATTCAAGAATATTCAAGATGTTTAGAATAGAATAGAACTTTATTGTCACTGTCCTTCTGCAATGAAATTTCCAGTGCAAACCTTGCAGTGGTAAAAATGCATAAATAGTAAAAAGGGAAAAAAAAACAACAAAAAAATGAACAATACACAACGATCAACACAAACCAAACACATCTTATTTACATTATTTACATTGTTGCATCAGGTTTATAAATTATTATCCAAATAGTAAGCTAAGAGTAAAACTGAAAACTGAAAGTGGAATTTATTGCACCAGGTTATATAACAACACCTAAATGATCCTTCAGAGTTGTTTTGTGTTGAGCATAGTGATAGCTTGGGAATAAAAACTGTTTTTCAACCTATTTCTTCTGGATTTTATTGACCAGTATCTTCTGTCTGAAGGCAGAAGTTCAAAAAAGTGACTTCCTGGGAATTTTCTGGGCTTTATTGAAGCACTGTGTTTTAAACGGGTCATCCAGGGAGGGGATAGGGCAGCCGCGGTCTTTTGAGCAGTGGTAATAACCCTCTCAAGCATCTTCTTCTCTGCTCACCATGTAACTGTGCGTGGCATTGTATTAATGTTCTTTTTTTTTAAAAAAAACTTCATAATACCAAATTTCCCCAGTTTAACTTTGCCATGTAGTGTTTCTGGAACGTTTACAGAATATTATTGGGGATTTTCTGCCCCTTTTCAACGCTCAGACTGATGCCATCCAATCAGAAGGCCACCCATTCGATTCCCATGGCCTGCTACATGGAGTCACGACACTGAAGCCCAGATTGCCCACATTGCCCCAGCTACTCCTAGTGCCAGTCCTTAGCCCAGATAAATGGAGTGTGCTCTGTCAGGAAAGATATCAGAGGTCAAACCTACACCAGATCAAGATGTAGAACATAATCAGTTGAAAGATGAAAGAAGTTCCTTCCTTCTTGCTCTTTTGCTCACATATATGGAGTAATTCTTTATACTCAAGTCCTTATTAAGATCATTTGCCAACCCTGTACCTAAAGGTTCAATCTAAATCTATCTTTTTTTTTTTCTTTGTGTTTTGTTTGTATCAACAGATGGATGTTCCTATCCATATCCAGGGCACAAATTCAGCACTAATGAGGTTTGAAGGATGTGGGCTTGAAACATCGATGCAGGACTCCTCAAACACATATCAAGATTGTAAAGATTCTGGATACCACATTCAGAGGACACCCTTCCTGGGACAGGTGAGTACTTATGTGTATAAATACAGTTATGTAAACACACACCTTGTCTTCAGTGGATTCAGTTACTACTCTCTTTTAAATCTAAGTTATCTTCTCCTATGCTCAATACCAATAGCCAAGTGATTAATGCATTCATCTCAGTGTGTGTGCGTGTGTGTGTGTGTTTGCAGGTGTTATTCCTGTCTGAGGACACTATTTTTCTGGGCAATGTCTTTGTTTCTTCACAATCTTCAAGAATTGTCTTCCTCACCAATGTCTCCCAAGCAGACACTGCTCACTATGTATGGGAGCTGCCCCAGCAGGGCTACCGGCAGGTTGGTTTTCTACATGAGCTTGCTCGCATTTTGAGTTGAAAGTGTGGTTGATACCCATTTGGTCCACCTTTGCATGTGGGCATGTGCTGTGACAGGTGGTGCGGATTCACCCAGAGCACGGCTCTCTTCGTCCAGGGGAATGTGTTCTTTGTGTCGTTACCTTCACTCCTACTGATTATCCCACCATTTATCACCTTGATCTTATCTGTCAGGTACCACAGCAGTCTCCGTACAGACTTAAGAATGCATTAAGTGGTAGATTAAATTTGAACATAAGCTCAGCAAAGTATTCCTTCACATTGTTATGTTGCTGTTCTTATTTTCAGGTTACTCTGGAGGCTGCTCTTGTTCAGTATCAGAACACTTTACAGAACTGGGAAGAAGCACAAGAAAGACAGCAAAATGAATTCATCATCACAGATACAACTGTTCCAGAGACCCAAGAAATTTTGACAGATAAGGTCTAACTTCAGTGACAATTTGGTAAAATTTTTAGTTACGTGCCAGTCCTTTTCACTTTATTCACCTTATTTCACTTCTGATACAGGAACCTTTAGCCTCTCCTGCAAGAACATTACAACCACTCAGAAAGTACAAGGTCATAATGATTTGCCATTGTCAGATTCTTACTTATCTATAAATGTGGTGTAAAATGTGAACCAAGAGAGTAACTTCAGCGAAACCTCTTTCCATTTCCACTCCAGACACTTCCTCCCATCAGTGCAAGTGGTTGCTGGGAACCAGTGAGCAATTTACATGTCAAACAAGCAAGAGCTGAGCACCAGTTGCAGCTAGAAAAAGCAAAAGTATGGCGACGTCCTGAACCCCCCAAACCTGCTCTGCTGCACCTGAGGGTTTCAGCACACAGCCACGAGTGCCCGGAAACCGTCGCACACTGTCCTGACCGGTATGTTAAGGATTATTGGTAAATGTTTGTCATTTGTAAATTGTCACTGAGTGGAAGTCTGACTATGTAAGTGCAGAAATGCTATGATTCTGAAAGAAAAGCTATCACATTTCAAGTTTAGGAAATGAATTGTCGTTGGAGTGAAAGAAATGAAGATCTGCTCCTAGATGGGTTTTTGTTAGTATCATGTACGGTATGCTGAAAGTAGAATTTCTCATCTCTGTTTTTGTCAGATGCTGCCAGTTGCTTAAAGCCCAGCAAGATGTAAGCACTTCTGCCAGCATAGATCTTCCTCCCAAACTCCCTCTTTCAGCACATGATCCCGAGAGAGAAACCACAGGGAATGTATTAACCTCTCTGCTAAGGTAACAGCTAAATTGCTATACAGCAGGGACTTGTCTTCAGATGTTCGACCTTTACAAGAAGTCAGTTTTCTGATTTTATTTGTGCAGATGAGACACAAACATTTTGGTGATGGTTGAAGAACTCTGTAACAGGCAAATTTCTGTTTTTGTGTTGGTGTTCATTTGTCTTTCCCAACTGTGTCATTTCAGGAACGTAGTTGATGATCCAGCTTTCATCCAGTCTGTGATTGCTTTAGCCTCCAAAACCCAAATATACCAGCCTACACAACTGCCTACCAATCACTTCCCCTCTGCTCCTTCAGCCCCTTGTCTCCCTATATGTCCTTCCTCTTCTTCTTCCTCTGTACCCCAACCTTACATTCTGTTTAATGAGACAACAGACAGGGATGAGGCAGATGGCTGTTCGGGAAACACATTTCAAACACAGAGCTCTGAGCATGTTCCTGTTGACATCAGTGAGGTTGTTTTGCTGAACACCCTGCAAAACGTGATGATGGAAGCTGTCAGAGGAGAACTTGTCCTTACATCATACCCCCGCTCCATTATCCTGCCACCTGTTTCTATGAGGTGAACATGACACAACACCAATGACCTGGTTCCTATCTGCTTCCTTATTGTGTTGTTTCAATCAACCCGCAAGTTTTTAAGATTATTTTTCTTGTCAATTAGAAACGGAAACTTGTCCAGACCAGTGACTGAGGAGGAGCAGGCATAAAAAAGTCAAAGGAACCAGCAAACACACGTCTCTGTATACATCCAGTGTCCCGCAGGTGTGCCTCCCTCTGCTTCTTTCAATGTCATGTGACCCAACTTCACTCATGTATCCCATCATATATCATTTTTTTCTCCTCCATCCCAAAAACTTTTTCTCATTGTTGTTGAAGTGTTTGCAGCCTTCTGTTTGACATTTCTATAAAAATGGTAAAGACATACAAGTTATCAAAGTAATGTTCTTATGCCTTTGAATGAACACTCCAAAACTACATGAAATGATAACTTCACTTGTTGAATGACAGTCAAGGAAATGTTTCACCTTCCAAAATTAAGAAATGTCTCTTTCAGAACACACACAAAAATATAACTTTAAATATTTAGTATTTGCCTATAGCATAAAACATGATTAATTATACTCTAGTATTGTGGTAATGCAGGTTAGTTTATTTTTCTAGAAAAATGAATCTGCTTCATAAATTTTAAAACTGCACCTAATCTTACAACCGTCTCTGGTGTTTTCTCCAAAACCTTTAACCTGTCCATCATATAAGCTGAGGCAATTAATGCTGTATTCTTTCATCAAATAAAAACACTTTTTCTTGTCAGGTATTGGTGATTTCCAAAATCTTACATACATGTTCGATGCTCAATTTGATCTCACTGAACTGTTCCTTGTTATACACATTTCTACTGATAACGGAATTAGGGTCTAAGGCAGGGGTGTCCAAAGTCGGTCCTCGAGGGCCGTTGTCCTGCAGGTTTTAGATGTTTCCGTGCTTCTTCATACCATGATACAAGTGACTGTGTCATTGACAGACTTGTGCAGCCGTTGATGACAACCTGTTAATGACCATTAATTAGAATCAGGTGTGTTGAGCAGGGAAACATCTAAAACCCGCAGGACTCCGGCCCTCGAGGACCGACTTTGGACACCCCTGGTCTAAGGTATACAGTCACACAGATATGTAAACAGTATTCCAGAGATATTCTGTGTATGATGTTCGAGGCAGAGTTACTCTGGCTTTGTACCAAACATAAACCATTTTTTTAATCTTAGAAAATTACAGTAGATATTTATTTTCGAGGCAGAGTTAGCACCAGAAAGGCACGCACAGTCATATTGAGCCTGGCACTGATGCATCAACATGTATGAGGATTTCCAAAATCCAGGGACAGGTTCATTTAAATCGGCAAGACAGACCTATTGATTAAGATTTTTACTTCCAGTTCTTTGGAGTGCTGACTTGTTGATCACAAAATGAAAAACATGTTAAATTTTAAACTTAACATGGTTACACAGCTGCTTTGATGAAGGTGGCCATGGCTACACAAAAATTGACACAGGACACAATGTGTGAAGGCGTAGATCACTCAATCATGTTAATGTATTTTAATTGCCAGAGGACATCATCTGATCACACTAATTCCCAAGACACATTATTCTCTAAGTTGCATGGCACGAGCTTTGAAATACAAATGAATACAGAAATAATATTTAAACATACAAAAATAAGCTACATCCACACATTTACAAGATTGCACAGCATCTTGTAAAACTGTCAGTTAATATTCAATATATTAATGCTAAATATACAGCTGATTGTTTCACACTAAGTCCACACGTCACATGAAAACAAACCAAATAATCATAAAAGAACAACAGTGCAAGAAGCATTTGCAGTTATTTGGCACTTCACTGGCTCCATCTTGCTACAAGACAGTAAGATTAGTAACCTGCCAGTCAAGTATATTGGAAGGCGGTATGTGTAACTAATGATCCATTTTTTAAACATATTGTCAATGTGTTGTCTGACAATATTTGAACTTGGAGGTGGCAGGGAAGATCTTGTCATGAAGGTATTGCACCTGTTCCTTTTGCGTTCTCAATTTCTCAAATTCAAAGTAAGGGATCTGTAAAAGCAGGAAAAGAGATTACATTGAGAATTAGAATCAAAACAACCTGATATTTAAGATTATCTAAACAATTATTATGTAGTCTTTTAAATTATCCTTGTTTTTAAACCACTCATCATCACCTAAAACTATCCAAGCAGAACAGGAAGGTGGCGTTAATTCACATCACATTGAAGCATATGAGGAAACAATTTAGACAGGTAACTGGAGGTAAAATATATATTTCTTGACTGGAAGTTGCAGATTACTGGCTAACACATCTAAGAAAGGTTGCTTCAAAAACTTGGATTGATAAGAAGCCCACCTGCACCACCTCATATCCCATCCTCCACAGATATCTGGTCTTTGTGGCTTCTTTCCCCAGCAGGTGTTGTGTGTTGCTGCAGAAGTGGTTTTGACCATGCAGACATACTGCAATTCTACACAAAACATGACAAAAAGGTAAAATATTCAGCTGAGAAAATATGTGTTAATATCATGCAGCCAAATTCCAACTTTAATATAT
>JAOWBL010064369.1:0-21464 GCA_028564865.1 Zenarchopterus dispar
GTGTGTGTGTGTGTGTGTGTGTGTGTGTGTGTGTGTGTGTGTGTGTGTGTGTGTGTGTGTGTGTGTGTGTGTGGCAGATGGGACACATGTGTGGTCTGTGGTGGCAGGCTGGCTGGAGCCGGAGGTTGTGGGTGGGGATGGGGGGGTCTGAGGACAGCAGCACGAACACCTCATTTCCTATTAATAAATCACCAGCGCTTCACCACGAAGCCTCTCAAAGGGGGGTGGGCCAGATGGGTTACAGGTCGGCAATGTTGAGGGTGAACGTTACGTTTAGAGAAGCAGAGGAATGTGCTAACGGTGCCGCCACCGCTTCCTCCTGTCAGCCTACTACGTCACTGCGTGGAAAGGAGTTTCTAAAATTGTGCTTGTTTTTAAAAAGTTTCATCAAATGACAAGATAGCCCACTGTGCTTTCAAATCCTACTTTAAGATCAAGTTCAGAAGTTGAACTTGAAAAGCAAAATGCACAGAAACGCCGAAGACCTGGAGAAAACTACCAGTTGAATTTGTAAAAACTGTGAATCAAAGAATCCAGCTGGAACAGCAAGTTATGACAGACGGCACCTTTGCTGTGTGCTGCTAATTAAAATGACTATAAAACACACAAAAATGCATTTTTCTTTACAGATCCCTGTTATATTCCGACAAATGGGTCTTCTTCACACCATGCATGAGAATCATTCAACATTTATCATGTTGTTAACCATAATTGTAGGTAAAAGCACAGAAAAAGACAATGAAACTAAAATTATATGTCAGAAAAGTAAATCATCAGCCCTACTAACCCACAAAATCTCTTCCCAGAACTTTGATCAGTCTTGAATGTCTCCACAATTTATGCCTAACTTTTAGCACCATGGCAGGATTTTAGGGGCACATCAAGGGGGAAATAAAATTAAGACTTTAAGAAAAGCAACATAATATTACACGAGTTAAGTTTTAGATTCTGGGCTTGTAGATTTAAGCAGATAATTAAAGAAAGACATGAAAATGACTGGAGGACAGCTACACCCACTCTGGCAGATGAAGTGAGATGAATTCAGCTGTTTCTCATCACATTAGCCTGAATATTAGAACCGCCTTAAATCTGAGCAGAAAGACAAGCACAGAGATAAAGCGGGCGGCCTAGTAGGAGGGTTCGAGCAATGAATGAGGCCGCCGCGTCACCGTGCTTCCTGCATTGATCTCCCTCAGCCTCTCCACCCTCTTCACCCTCCACCCACCCACCCTTTTCAAAAACTAATGGGGCATTTCCTCTGATGCCACACCACCCAGCAACACTGTTTACCCTTCATCCCAGCAGGGCACACTGGGCCGCACAAACACAAGTGCACACACAACGAGATCAAACGGCACTCTGCATACTTTGTGGAGCACATAAGAGTACATAATAATGACAGATGTGGTCTGAGGGGCTGGACACATCCAGAGGGCATATATTCAAGAAAATTGTTCATTATATTTTAGGGCAAAGTAGTAGTGATGAGGAGCCATGTGCTAAACAAACAATGTGGCCGCAAAGTGTAAATAAGGTTTCTGTTCCTGGAAAATGAGGCGTATTTTTACACTGATCCAGAATCAAAACAGATTTCAGAAGGATGCAGGTTTTAGAATTAGATCTTGAAGAAGTTGTCTACTCTCAGTTTTAAGAGATGTAAATATTTAAGGTGTTATGCAGGTCAAATCTGGTTACCAGAAACTTGTTGTTGATGCCAGGTGTAAAAATTCCCAGCATACATCACAGCTGCACCCTCCTCTCCCAGCTCTGACTTACCTGTGCATCCTGAGGCAGGTGGAGGACAGTGTGCAGCCTCTCGGTGTGGTGATGTCGGGACTCCTCCTCATACGCCAGGTCCCTGTCAGCCTGCGGCAACGTCAGGAACCTCCGGATGGTGCACAGATTGTCCCATAGGGTGCGATTCTCTGGACTGGGGTTCTCCTTCCACCGTAGCAGCTCACACAGCCAGCCCTGCAGAGGAAGAGGAGCTGAAATGTCAAACTGGAGTATTTATTCAGTAAATAAAGGTGCATTTACTCAGTTCACTCTGTACATTTTCTCTCTAGCTCAATCAGTTCAAGTGTAAAGCCGTGCAGTGATGGCAGCTTTAAATTCAGTAGAAATGTTCCAGGATGTTTGATGAGGAAGATGAGGGCATGGAAAGATGGAGAAGATTCAATTATATCTGCTAGACTGCTTCAGTTTGTGACACCAGCTGTTGTGCTCAGCCAGCCTCCTTAGACAGCATGCGTAGCTAATAGCCTGATCATCTCCCTCCTCCTCGCTCTTCGTCCTCGTGGCCAGCTGCAGCAGATGGGTGCACTGAGCCGTGACCCGCTGCCACCCCCAGAACTGCCCTCCTCCCCAACCTGGGGGACGGGATTCACAAACTGCCACACAAAGGCGGCGAGCGTTCGGCACACATGTATGTTTGCATCTGCTGCAACACCCAGCTGCACCGAAAGAATTTAAAATGGTCAAATTATGCTAATGTCCAATGCTATTGTGTCAGGAGAAGCTCTGCACCTAGAGTAACTCAAATGAACATACTGATGCTAAGTCCGTTACTATTTCATACTGATGAAGACCAGGAATTAACAGGAAAAGGCATTTCCACAAAACAAAGAGATAAGACTGCCAGAGGTTTCAAGTGTCTTCAAGTGTCCTCTAATCTTGAAGGAACATAACCTGCCTGGAGACCAGGACTTTATCAGGAAAATCTGTTGACTTTGAACATGACCTCTCAAAGGTTCTTGCAACCTATGGCCCACAACACTTTTCACATCCTGTTCCTTGTGCATTTCATAAAAAGGTTCTACTACACATAGGGACTCTTCACTTTTTGGGGCTCCAGTCATGTAAAAAGATAATTCAATGTTATAAGTAAGAAAGTTTGGAAATAATAATAATGATGAAACACAAAACCTTTAAACTATTGCACGTCCAGGTTGTAAAACCTGACTCGGTTGAGCCTGCCCGCTGACCTGCAGACATTTCAATTGTAACAGTCTGGTACATTCATTTCAACAATTCCTCTGATTTAAATTAAGCCTCTCTGTTTTTCAAAATACTGAAGGAATTTTTATTTTTATTTTTTTTTAAGTGTATTTACTGTTTAGTTCTCTGCAGTTTTTATTGTTATACGGGATGTTTTGATCCTGATTGTGAGGTGTGAAAGCAGGTTTCCTGCAATTTGGAAAGCTTACTTTAATCCACAAATAAAACATTTGTTGATAAACATTTTTAATTTTATGGAATTACATAAATTAGAAAAATTAGTCACAGCCCAGGTGAAGAAGCTGCAACTTAAACATTTTGGGCTTCAACAAATCCTAAATAAAATCTAGAAAACTCTGAAGTGTTCTTGAATGTACAGTCATATGAAACAGAGTCTGAACCCTCTTCAAATTCAAATGTTAAGGACATGCAAGTCAGCACTTAAAATTAAATTTGTCTTTTTCATATGACTGTTTGCTCATGTTTGAACCACTTAAATGATGCTCCTGAAGTGAAATGGGATAGTCAGTTAATAACACAGTGGTATTTCCTGTGCTATTAATCATTTGATGTACGCTGATGTCATTCTGTCTCCTACTAGTGACGGCTTTCAGTAACTGCTTAGTCTGCATGTTTTGGTGAGCAGTTCATCATCATATTCAACTCTATAAAGGTGTTTCAAAGATTGGTAGAACTAAGGAGGACCAGAAGGCTCCTTCTTTTTATGAAGCCAGATGTTAGGGTCACATCATCAGGAATGACTTAGTTGATGATGATGTTAACATTTAAAGGCAGTTTATTTAGACTGGTATTTGTTACAAAAGGTATGTGATCGGTTTCACTGCTGTATTTCATACATTTATAGAGTAAAAAAAGGAAAGTGTTACTGATTACTCTGTTGTTTGTTTCTCTACATTTTCTCAGATTTGGAAGTAACAACAACTTTCTTTCCTCGTTAATTTATTATTATTATTATTATTATTATTATTATTATTTTACCAGAATTCCCTTGTGCTTTGTTGGTGTTTCTTTCTTTCAGCTTTAATTTTTGGGCAGATTGGTTAAAATGTGACAGTGAGTTTGTGTTGCAGTTCATAAATAACACAATGTCCAGTTCTTCAGAACATCCTACAACTGAAACGCTTCTTTGTTGATCAATAAACAAAGACGCGTCCAGCTCTGTTAAACAGCTACCAGAATGGTCAGCCAGCAGCAGATTAACGAGTGACACAAACAATCAGACCTTTTGATAATCAAGAGTCTGTAATTTATCAACAACATGGATTCAATATAAACAAGAACCAGATCCCCTGTTCAAGTAAAATATTAAAAATGCAGTATTTGACACTTTAACCCATTGTTTTTCTTTAAAACCCAGGAGGCAGCTAACATTAGAGTCTACTGTCCACCTTCAGATATCGTTAAAATGATTGTAATTACATTAAATAAGGTCATGTAACCTGCTGGTCTATCACTGTGTTCTTGCCATTTGGTAATGTCATATTCCTCCACATATCTGGTATAAAGCAGATGAAAACAGATGTCAAAAAAAGAGAAATAGCTGAGGAAGGCTTTGGCAGATCTCATGTTGCATGACTCCTAATTGGAAGTTCAAGTTAACAATTCAAGTTAAGCTTTGATGTGTTTTGATATCTCTGTCTTTTGACTTTCAAACCATGAAGAATGGCTTTCTTCACAGTCTCCTCTCGAGCCAGTGCCCTTCAACACCAGTGTGTCCCTCACAGCAACTATCACAGACGTGTTGTTTTTTTCTGAATTCAACAATGTTGCAGTTGGCCCCTGTCCTACTGTTTTAGATCTCCTTGTTATCAGTCCACCTGATTTATATCAATGGCTCATCATCAGCTTGTTGTTAAGGTCTGCACAAGTCTGTTATTGACAGTCATTTGTATCAGGGTGTGCTGAAGCAGTGAAACAGCTGAAACATGCAGGACAGTGGCCTTTGAGGACTGGAATTGGACAGCCCCGGTTTGTTGTAATTCCAAAAGAAAAAAAAAGTTTTCTCTTTGGATTTTGCTCTCTGGAAGAAACAAAACATCTCATACATATTTTTTAAAAAACCCTAAAAACAGAGCAAAGCACACACACACACAAAAAAATCTTTTTGTCTGCATCTTTAAGGCGTCAACTGTTTAGCACCCAAGCAGATTTTGCACCTGGTGCAAAATCTGCCCTATAATCTTTGAACTCGTCAATTTGACTCAAAATGACAGTCTTTTTGCTAGTAATAGTATTGTGGTTGGTCATCCAATACTAACGCCGTCTCTTTCACATGAGCATGCTTCAGTGCAGAGTCAGAAAAACAAGGGCTGACTACAGAGCTGAATATTGGAGTTACAACAACAAGATCGCTGTTGTTTGAGTTCTTTAGGCCAGATCACAGGAAAACAGTCTGGGTTTGTTGAACCTGCTTTGTACCACAGTCCCTTGAACTTAACACACCTAATGCAGCGTCCTGACTTCAGTTCACAAACGTCATGTTGCTTCACTAGCTTTTCTCACTGAGATACCTTAAAGACTTATCAGTGTTTTTATCTATGTTTTTATTTTATTTTTTTTTAAAGTAAAATTAACATTCAGAAATACCCCCTTAAATTATAGGGTCATGAACGAGTTGTGTTGTCTTGTTTTTATATTGAAAGTTTTTATTTAACTAATTTATTTATTTTAGCATAAATCAGTTGATCCTCTCTGTTGTGGGGATGCTACAGCAAGTTAGAGAGCAAACAAAATAAAATGTTTAAAGTGAAGGAACAACTGAAAAAAAACTTCACAAATGATCAGAGGAAGATGGGTGTGAAATATTTCAGTGATAAATAGTTACATATGTGATTTAATAATCCAGCCATGCCTCATGCTGCATGTGTACTTCTTTGACATTACACATGAAGAGCTTAAGTTAGGCATGACGACAGTGTTTCATATCAACTGTTGACAAATGAAAGATTCATCTACTGGTTTTCCTAAAGAGAAAGTTTGTCATTTCAAATGTTGCTACTAAAACATTATCCTAAGCGAGTGCAGCCAGAGCTGAAACACGGACTAAGGGACCTCAGCTGCTCCTCATTTCAGCTCTGGTAGCACTCATTGTTGGCTAGCGGTCCAGTTAGCCGATGGATCTTGAAATGATCTGAGGCAAAAGTCACTAAATCAGAGAGCCAAGTGAGTTAGTGTCTCTGGTTAGGCCTGGTCAGCAGCTCGAAGAAGTGAGCGACAACAGCTGCTTTGTGCTGCTCTGTTAAGCTTCACCCCTGCAGACCTCCAGGCCAAACTCAAAACTGGTTGCAGCAGTCTCTTAGACACTTCATGGCACAACAAGCTGTATAAATATACAAATGCACACCCCTGTAATGGATGTGAAATCTAGCTGTGGAGACCCAAACTATTTCTGAACTAGGTTGTAAATATGTTTCTTTCTGCTGCAGAGTAGGACATTTTAATATGAGAGTTAATGGAGATTGACTTGGGTTTAGAGCCAGACCTCAGCCAGTCAAGGAACTGCACTTTTTTCCTGCTTCCTTGTTGATTTCACCAAAAAGCTGCATGTTGCCCCTTGGAAACACAATGTTTTGGTCTTCAATTATGGTGCATGAAGTGCATTCATCTGCCTTTTAAAATCACAAATTATCTTTATTTGGGCAACTGTAACATGTTAAAAACCACCTTTGAAGAGGTGGGAGGGGTGGAGAATGTCATTAAAATGTGGTTCATTGGGTTAGAGACCTAAGTCCAAGTCAATGCAATATTGTCCAAAGATTTCTGACACTTTTGTGTTTTGGGCGTCTCGTGTGAAACTTTGCTGGAGTTCCAGTTCAGTTATAATCGAAGAAATGTCCACAACCCTACATGGGATTGTTTCAAACCTGAGCCAGTAGCAGCACTAATGGTGAAATGGACCAGGAAGGAGAAGTGACAGTGAGAGTCAAAGACTTCTTTTCCTCCTCACCTGGCTCTTGTTGGCAGCCACCTTTGCGAACAGAGCCTGGGACACCTTGGCTCTCTTCATCTCCTGCTGAATCTCGTCATAGATGCCCGATGTGATGTTGACCAGTGACTCCAGCTTCAGAGGGAGGTCTGGGGCGGGGCCAGATGGCTTCGGCTGGGTGACAGAATCAACACATGATCACAGTAAGTAGAAAATTTAAAACTTTATGGTTTTAAACCTTAAAAAGAAAAATGATTAGAAGAGTTTGAAATTCAAGGAATATAAGTTATTACTTGGAGGTTATGGTTTACTTTTTGAAACTGCTGCGACATGCAGGGAAAGGTTATCAGCTGATGATCGGGAACAGAAATGCTATGTTCTCTGCACATCTGCAGAACATGTCTCCACTTGACTTTTGTTTACAGATCAAAGTCATTAAGTCCTCCTCTTTTGTCTTTTTGGTTGTTTCTGTTTGAACAAGCATGTATTGGCTCTCAGAGAGCTTGTATACACAGCGTTTGAAGTCATCGACGAGACATGTCGAGGCCAGCTCGCTTACATTCCCTCAGTGTAAACGATGCTGAGATAATTTCACATAGCCATAATAAGAACAGCTCACAGATTCACCCACAGCCATGAATGGGCATCTGTCCTGACATCAGAGGGAGCTTCTTATCAGTGACGTTGCTGAATTGTTATGTGAACATGGAAGGAAATTTCCAAATGCTTTTTTAAATGCGCTTATTGTTTACAATATGTTTGAATGAAGGCTTTGAAGCTTTTTCAAGTTTGAAGACATTGTTCTCACTGCATTTGACTTTGTGAGGGAGGTTAAAGATCGCAGAGGACTCACAGAGTTTGAGATCTTCGTCTTGTTCTTCCAGATGGAGGCCCAGGTATCGGAGGTTATCTGATCATCCAGGCTCCTCTCCCACACTTTCTATGCACACACACACAATCAAACATTTGCATCACTGCAACTGGTCGTTGAACAACTGTGTTAAAAAAAATCCAATCTGCAGTGTAACACGAGAACATCAATGACTTCCAACCTGTGAGAGGCGTGCACCACCAGGGCTGGAGGAGTTGGAGGCGGGAAGGCCAACCGTCGGGTTCATGGTGCGCTCCCTCTCCTCCTGGTAGATGCGGTCTCTCTCGCTCTCGGGCAGGTTGAGGAAGTTCTGCATGGCCTTCAGATTGACGAGCAGCGACTGCGAGGCTGTCCGAGGGTCCTCTTCCTTCCTCAAGATTTCTGAGAGCAAGCCCTGACCAATACAAGCATCCACATAGGTCTCAGTCTCTCCCAAGATTAAACATCTTCAGTTTTTATAATGATTTCAAGGAAACAGAACTGCGTGCAGCCTAAATAAGTTTTTTTCTTTCTTTTTTTTTTGTTTTTAAGCAGAGACAGTCTGACTTTTTTTTCAAAAGTTGACACAATTTTTCTAATGAAATGTCTTTAAGACGCTTCAGTCAAATATGGTAGGATATAGAAGAAAAACACTTCTAGCAACCAGTTTTAGGAGAGGATGAAACTCCTCTAAATCCAACCTTCCACAATCCCTCAAATTCAGTTTTACATCTATGTGCTTCTGGCGGTGATAAAGATATCGTGGCTGAATATTTCTACTCTCATCAGGGTCTGTGAAGTCACAGTACTCTGAAAGATTACTACATCACATATTTTCAGAAGCAGACAACCCTAAAAAGTGACTGTTTCATGATATCCCAGAGTTTTGAAGTTGCTTACTTTAGACACCTTACCGTGCTCAAAAGGACATAAAAGTAAAAGGTAATCTTCTCGTAATATGTCTAATTCAAAAATCATGGGAACCAGATGAATCTGAGAGTTAATATTTAATTCCTCCTTCACCTCCTTCCTGTTTCTGTCCAGCTGGCCAATCACAGCCTCATGTTAGCTTGTTTTCGAAAGTGACACTGAACAATGGACTCCAACTTTTTTATTTTGCTCTGATTATCCATAACTAGAGATGGATACCAAGAACGAGAACTTGCACCAAGAACTTACAGATCAAGCAGCAAGTATGCCTTAAGTTATGCAATAAATTATACATTTTTTTTAAAAAGTATGTGTTTATGAAGGAGTGTTTCAGTAGAGTTTTGACAAAATATCTATTTATGCTTTAACGGTTGAAGTCACTTAAGAGACAAGAGACTATCCTCACTTTTAAGAAGCTGTAAATATTATATATTAGAAGAAAGAAAAATTGTCCAATTAAGACCAGTTTATGTAAATCTTGGCTCCCCAAATGAAACTTGATATTTTAAAGGAGAAACTTTCTATTTGACACACAAAGCTGAGTTCAGCACACCTGGCCTCTGGACCACCAGGTCTACGAGGTCCACGAGGTCTACGAGCCACCTCCCATTACAACGATCTAATGGGGCATGCAGTAACCAGTTTAGCACAGCCTGAATGCATCAGGTGCTTGTGCCGCTGTGAGGGAGTGGGAGTGGGGGGACTCAATGACCCGGCGAGTGACCCCGCTGGGCTACTGCTAATCACATTGAAAATCCCACGAGGGGGGTGAATACACGTGAGATAAGTCAGAGGGAATAATGAGCCCATCAGTGACGTCAGTGTCTATTTATTTTTATCAAATGCAGCAGTTATCTCCTTTCACCTGATACGTTTACAGCTGTGATCCACTCGTTTATAGGGGTGAGGTGGTGGTGGTGGGGGCGGGGTGTATTTCGATCTTCATTTACAGAATGCAGTGCATTTACTTTTATGTTTGCTTGTTTAATATTCCACAGCCTGAGCTGGGAGCATCCTTATATTCCTCATGTCACCCCCCACCCCCACTCCCAACCCCTCTAACCCCCAACCTGTCTGTTCCTACCTGTGTGCGGTTAAAAGCCACGCGGGCGAACACAGCCTGGGAGACGCTGGCTCTCTTCAGCTCATCTCTGACCTGCTGGTAGATGTCAGAGGACACTTCAGCAGCTGATGGGTTGCTGCCGGGATGGTCACCCCCACCTTTGGAGGAACCCCGAGGAATGGGCGGGTGGTTGAGGAACTGCTGGTTCAGGGTCTGGGGGTGCTGGTGGGCCAGCAGGCGGCTCACGGCTAGCTGCTGGTTGATGAGGTGGGCCATGGCGAGTTGTTGACGGACAAGCTGTGGGGAGAGCTGAGGTGACAGCAGTCCACCTGGCCCCAGCAGGGGCTGCAGGGCACCAGGTGGAGGCGGTGGCGGAGGGGGAGGCACCTGTCCCGTTCGAAGAGGAGGGCTGTGATGGAGTGGGCCGTGAGGTGAGGGCTGCTGCTGAGGTGGGGGAGGCTGCGAGGGTGCCTGTGGATCTCCAGATCCAGATTTGAGGAGAGGACTACTGGCATTCAGGTGGCTGAGCTGAGCCAGACTGGTCAGGTGAGGGGGAGGTCTCTGTCCGAGCATGCAGAAGTCTACCATGTTGTCCCTCTCAACTGGAGAGAGGAGAAGCGGGGTCAAACTAACTCTTTCACTGAAATACTGCGTCAGATAGATTTACGCTTACTTTTAATGTCAGCGGGGTCTCGTCCGGTCCACATTTTCTCCAGATAATCACCTGCTGGACAAAACAAATGAACAGTCAGTGACAGCAGAGAACCACAAGTTCAAGTCTTCATAGAGTTTCCAAAAATGAAAACATCTGGTTCAGATCATATCTTAGGATCAGATCTCCAATGGAGCAGTCAGTTAAAGCAGGACAAAGATGTTCTGCATTTTTTAGCTCAGAGGGTTCCTCTACAGGCATAGAGGTTAAGTCCCTATTATGACACTGTCCAAGATTTACTCTTGTTCAAGCCCTTACTTTGTCATTTCTTTTATTTTCTCTTCTGTTATGAAGCTGAACTTATACATGAGGTTACCTGGAGTGCTATGTCTTCGTTGTTAAGGTTCAGTTTTCAGTTTTAAAAGTAGCTCTGCAGCACAATAGGCACTGCGCAGAGCTCTAACAACTTGTTTAACTTCTTTCATTTTGGCCTTTTTGTTTTGTCAAGCAGCTGTATTAATTAATAAAACTGAAACCCAGATTTTTTTTTTTTTTTTACAATCTTTTATCATGACAATGTAACAAAATAAGAACATTTTAAGACAGTTGACCACAGTCTACCAGCCTCACCTTTGATTTTCTTGTATTTCTTGTACCAACGACCAAACTCCTGACATTTGGCAGTGGAGACGTTGGCATAATACGAACTATTCACGATGGAGGAAATCATACTCTTGGAGAGAAAGACACAGAGATAAGTAATAACGAAGTTAATATGAAATGCTCACGCAACAACCACACGGCATGCACACACACAAAATAAGGATAGACAAACATTAATCATGACTAGAAAACTCAAACCAATGCAGTGCAGAGAGGGAATGTGCAAGCAAACACACATATGCTTGCAATTGATGCAATGATCAACACCCCCAACCAGAGATCCATTTAAACACAACATGCAAACACACATTATGAGAGCACAGTATATGCAGCTGGTTGAGGGGACCGCCCTTCGTATATGTCAGCTGAAGTTTGATTAAAGTGTTGCAACAGCGTATGCTGGATCGTTCCTGAATTCCCAGCTGAACAAATGAATGCAATGCAGGCAGTGTTCAGACACCAGCGTGAGGTGTGACAGGGTGAAGGCATATGTAAAATCAGCTCACGCAGAATGTGACCAGCTCTCACCTGTGACAGCGGACACTCTTTGGCCAGAGTGCTTTGGTTCATCTCCTTCAGCAGCTCTTTGAGAGCGTTCCTGACAGTCGCGTGGTTCCACTGCTCAGAAGGCAGATCCTCCAGCTTCGAAAAACTACATCGAGCCAAAATCACAAATGGGCTTTCAGTCTTTAAGTTCATTTGATAAGTTGAAACATAAACAGACTAAACACACTAAATATTTCAGATGTGCTTTAAGGTATGAAACAAGATAGCCAATTCATCAGAATTACTTAAATCTTTTTTTTTTTTCTGAAAGTTGATTGAACCTTCAAGAATCCATCTGTACTTGTTAAAAATATATATTTAGTTGTTTCTGTCTCATGAAAAATGTAACAAGGTGTTTGACTAATTCATTGTTCAGGAATATTAAAAATGCAGGTGAGCACATCCTCCCACCTCCACCTGTGAAGGGGAGCTGTGGGGACCTTGTTCTGATTAGGTATATGTGATTTTTTAAATTTAAAATATGTATATTATATATTTAAGAATTAAAAACACTCCTAATTTTGTCTTTGAAAGGATTCTAATTCATATTTTTTTTAAAGCTCTATGAATACATTGGGTAACTTTATTTATTTTCTGGTGAGAATTTTTCTAATTGTATAAATCTATATTTTTCTGTCGTTTTGATTCTGGTGTCAGTGCCGAGGTCTCAGAAAATATGCATCAAATAAAAAACACAGGCGTCAAGAAGTTAAGAATTGGCAGTACATGAGTATACGTTAAAGTATTAGATTCAGCTGAAATTAACTGGATCAAATTCAGATCCTATAGAACTGCATTTAATTGGAGTAAAATTGTGTTATAGTTGGGCTGTATTTAAAGGTATGGTAAGTGATTTCTCAATGATGTCACAGCTATTATTATAGGGGAAAAAAAAGCTCTGAGATTACTTTTGATGTGAATTGATGATAAAATTAAACAGAAATTTGTTTTGAAAAATGCTGATGTTGTAAATCAAGGACCCAAAAACCAAACAGAGCACTGTTTCTGCAGGATGTTAACTTTTCATAAGCTCTCTTACACCGTAACAATACAAGTCAAAGACTTGTCAGATCCAGTCACTACTGCCTCCTCTTTCTTCCCCTAGATCCATGTGTGTTGTAGGTCTGCTTTGGTGATGAACCAACATCAGCCGTGGACTCTAACACTGAGTTTAACAGGAACAAGTGTGGAGAGCCAATAATGATGATGATGCATAGACCTCACTCCTGACTGCCAGTCCTGAAAGTTTTTTTTCCCTTTCTGTATGTTGGTATGATTGGTTTCATTAATTTGCGGCAAAAAAAGAAAGAAAAAGAAATAACCTTTGAATCTGTGACTGTTACATTTCTCATTGACTTTCTACAGTGGGAACTCTCATCCATGATGTTTCCTTTTCATTTTATTCATATAACAACGAAAAAAAACCCCTCAGTCTCAACTGGGAAAGAAAACTATGGACTTGTTTTTCTTCACATGGGGTCTTTAACCAGGCTGAGAATTACTAGACTTACTACAAAGATTGATAACAAGAATGGGGTCTTTTTAGCTTAGCAGAAATGATGCAGAAACCGCGTCAGAATCACATCCTGTAGTTTTGGGATATGTGTTATTCTCTTTCCAAAGATTTGAATTGTTGGTCAGCATTAGGCATAAAAAAGGCTAAGGAGATTATTTAAACACATAAACTACTATGACAACTATTATTAAACTCTGGTGGTGAACCATCATCTTCCAGGAACAATTGTGTTTGGAATCAAATCTTGAATGATCCTGATCAGCTAGATATTTGAGGAAATCTAAATGAAGAATATCAACAGTAGAACTGGACAGTAGAGAAATGTTTAACAGTGAGAGCAAGAACATTTACTCATGCATAATGTCAGTAGAACTTAAGGTTTTTGGGACTAAAAACCTCAGGTCAATCTTAAGAAAAACATTCCTGCTTAATTAACTTAACTGGGTCTTTTTTTTTTTTTTTAACCAAGAGCCATGGAATTACCTGAGCAAACTCTGTCATGGCAAAATGTGGAGGTTTTTTTTTTTTTTTTTTTTTTTTTTTAAGATTTGAGCAGTAAATATTTTAAATTGGCCAGGGGGTATTCATCACCAAAGTAAGTTTCAGTCTAAATGATCACCTCCAGTGTCGCCAACTATCTTTCAAGACATCAACTGTGAACCACTGTTTCCTGTCGAGGGCCGTTCTCTCTTCAGTCTTACAGTTTTTATCTAATTTCAACCTCAAATAAATCATTTCAAATCTGAGCATGAAGCATACCAAAGCTCTGCTCTTGCCATGGAAACATTCATAAACACATCAACAAACCTGGCTGGTATGCAACAAGACAATAACAAAAATAACCCTCTCATCTGGACTTTATCTGTCCTTATCACGATCTGGCTTCACTTTTTTTCTGGAAACAGGAGCTCCTGGCATATGGACTCAGATATCAGATAAGCCCCGACCTGAGCTGCAGTGTTTCAGTATCTCTGCAATGACATCTGCCGCATGGTGGACCAAGTGTCTGATACCTTATTATGGCCATTAAGTGTCTTCACTTCACTCTGTGAGACATTTTAAAACTGATGGGTGAATTTTGAGATATCAGATTTAAAGCTGAATCTCACCTCTGTAGTTGGATGCGTAGTGTGACCATGTGGTAGACCTCCATCAGCATGTCGGCGACGGTTGCTTCTGGAGCGTCAGTCAGGAAGTGGATGGGCAGAGGGTTCCACCTTCCCACCTTGATGATGCCTGGAGAGAGATAAAGAGGATTCCTGTCATCTTGGATTTATCCAGCAAAGCTTTTCAAGCGTGGTACGTGCACTAAAGAGGCCACTTAGTACTGTGTGAACTAAAAAAAAATGACAGCAGGTATTAAAGCGAATAAACAACTAAATAAATAAATGGACAATTCGGTGGAAAAACCTTAAAAAGTGATTAGTCTTGTTTTTTGCTACACTTTAGTACCACTTGCTACGACGGTGCTGAGTCTTTGCATGACACAAACGTGAAGAGTTAAAATGGCTTGAAACAAATGAAACATGTTTGCATAGTTCACAGGAGTGTCTCTTCAAAGTATGGATGCTGTTAGTCAAAGAGTTGTGATTTTGGGCCAAAATCAAGCAAATTTCCTTGTTTCTAAATTCAACAATGAGGCCTTAGATATTTACTGTCTATGTTTCTCACAAAACTGCAAGTTTATATTCAGAAATTCTGAGTTTATATATTTAATTTTATCACTGTTCCACTATTATGTATCAGCACGTACTCCAAAATACTCAGGAAAGATTATATAAAAGTCTGAGTAGAATAATACAAAACAAAATGAGCTGGGAAACCTGTGGATTATATAGAAAGCTTAAGTCATTTTCTATTTTCCAAATATCTGAAAAACATCCTGATAGCAAGTAGAAGCTTCAAGTGCCTGAAAAGAACCATGGACAACTCCAGCTTTTGTGAGTGGAAAGTGATGAAAACCCAGTTTCAAATATTTGTGAGCTGCTGGTTGGTAGTTGAGAAACAAACTTCCTAATGGACCTCTTACATTTTTGATTACATCCAGCCAGGAACACTAATGAAACACTGCTATAAATCATTTTTAGAGGATGACACTGATAGTTTTAGATGAATGAAAAGATTTTTCATTTTCTTAAAAACTTAATGGAAATGAGATATCAAAGCAAAGTAAGGAGCTCTTTCCAAACGCTGCAGATGTTTTGATTTGAATGCCGCTGCTCTGCAGCAGGACGTCCTACAAAGATCTCAGCTGTGATTAGCAGCAGTTATCGCTCTGACTCCACTGTGCATCATAGCCGGTGGTTGGCTTGAGCCTCAGATGTTCATGCTGATGCCATCACGAGTTGTTTGACGACTTAAGCCACAATCACATTTGACCTGTTTAAAAGAGATGGCGTTTGTTTATTTTCAGCCAGCTCCAGGTTTTATCCTGGATCTGCTTCCTGCAATGCTCCTTGAGAAACCAGGATAACGTGGCATGGGAACACCTGATCCAGGTTTCTGAACATTCTCCGCTTTGGCTGACTTGATGAGAAAATTAGACACAACTGGACGCACATGATGAGAAACTTGGATACTTTAATATCAATGTACACAGCCGCAAAAATCACCAGCTTTCGTTTCCTGAATATAATCAAAACCTGACTAAGATTCAAAGCGTGTGCATGTCAGTAATTTAGGTGAGACACAATATCACAAGGCACTCAGCAAAGCCTGCCGTGGAGTGGGTTCGGCTGGATTTCAGTGGTGAAAAATGTTGTCACGATCTGGTGTCTGTCAGGGTGACAGCCACCAAAAACCCTCCAATATCAAAATTTAAAAAAAAAAAATTATTCTAACAATCTGGGGGAAGTATAAGCATGCAAATATACAAACGAATACACACGGAGCGAGAGATTCACATACTCAGGTTTTTTTCATGGAGGCTGGCTGGAGCTGTGAAAACTAAACAAAGCTAATCGCATTACTATCCTCTAAATGAGATCCAGACGGGGCTTGAGAAGTCTCCCTTCGTCTCGCGCTCTCTTTCTCTCTCTCTGTCCCTCTGTCCAACTCCCCCGCCTCTCCTCCATCTCTCTCCCTCCCTCTGTCTTTTTCTTCCTCCCGTCTTTGGAGCTCTCTATCCTCTGATCTTCTTCTCTAGTGTTTACAGCTAAGCTATATCTTTGTTTCCACTCAGGCTGAGCCGTGTTCTTAATTATTTGGTCATACAGAGGGAGCGTCATTAAAACACCATGCACAGAGCAGACTGAGCCCCTCCAGGGCGGAGAGGAACCGGAGAGGAACCTCAGACCACTATGGAGACATTTGAGAACCCAAACAGAACCAGAACAAGAGCAGTTATTGTCAGTTACAGTTTATCTGGGCCAAATGAAAATGTCAAAGCCTGCTTTTATTCTGTCTGCAAATGGGATGCAATTTCACATATTTTTAAGAATCGAAGCTTGGCATTAATGGATGCCTTGGGTAAATAAATTCTGTTTGGCAAATGGAAAGTTTTGTGCTATTGTCTGATCAGTCAGCTGAAAACAAATCTGATGGCTCGGTGGATTTTTCTTATTAAAATCTGTGTTTTTGCGGTTTGTTGATGACTAGCCATCCACCGTGCTTTGCGACGAGTCTTTTTGCCAGTCGGTGACTGGTACACAGACTCGTGGACCAATCGGAGGCTGTTTTACACAAGTTGTGGCATTCACAAGCTCAAACAAACAAAATAACAAGCTGCTGGCAGGATTTAGTGGATTAGAAAGCTCGTCCAGTCGCTTAAGTTTGTTGAAATTCACAGAGGAAAAAAAACCCTGAAAGTTGATGGCCTAAATGGGCAGAACACAAAACAAAATAACAAAGAATGCTACAGAGTTGGAATACATATATATATATATATATTTAGTCCATGAGGATCAGTGAATCACGTAGACATGTATGTTTGAAACAAGAAAAAGGACATTTAAGCTCAACCCGTCAAGCTTGAGTGGGTGATGGCTCCAACGTAAAATTAAGTTCTAAGTTTTAAAACCTTCAAAACAGCTGCAAGAAACATCAAACGTGTCCGCTGTGGGATATTAACTCAGTCTTGACTGTTTCAACTTTTAGTCTGCACCAACTGCCAACCTGTGTGAGTTTTCACTGGTCTAAATCAGCTGAGAAATCCTTCAAAATGTAGCAGACATGGAACCATGAGAGTGTTGCATAAATAGAACTAAATTATGACTTATTTGGTAGAAAAAGATAAATGAAACCTGAACTAGACATGAAAATGTTCCTAACTTGTCAAAACACAGTTTCATGTAAATATTTATAGAAAATGCCAGATTGAATCTTAGATTTTTGTCTAAGAATCCATATAAGGTGATACTTTGTCATTTCATTTTGGGTGAATTACTCTGCTTCTCCTCATCCTATGGTTTTGCCCATTTCCTGTCTTTTTCTCCACCTCTCTCACACAAACTGCTCCTACTGGCCGTCTCCTGCATGCAGCATCTGCACGTCTGAAAATGAAGCCAAGTTGGGTGGAAGCGAACGGGTGAATGAGCAGACAAACACAAACTCACAGCGGACACATGACAGCACACGGAGAAGTGGACATGTACTCGCTGGCGTGCAAACACACACGCTCACTCAGCTCGCTGTGTGATGCATTAATAATTGAAGCATTATTTCTGGTCTGGCGTTCAATGGGCTCTGCCTTTTGCGCACATTCAAAAGTAAAAATCATTGTTCCCATTTCCACATTAAAATTCCACCTCCCGGAGACGAGCTTTCATGTGGCCGGCTGGTGGCTTGGCCCATGTCTGAGTCTCACAAAGGCGAACCCACACTGATGCCTTTGACTGTTCTCATCTGCACTGGTGCTGGCCTGCATGCATGGATGCATGTGTGCACACGCTCACAGATACACGTGTACACACGGTCCTATTGTCCCACGCTGCAGCGAGCCTTCCACAGTGGTTCCAGGTTTCATCACCGGCACACCGAGGGAAACCCTGTCAGCTTCACTCATCCCTGTCCGTTGTCTTCTGCTGAAATGCCTCCAAAGTGTTTGTGATACAAACACGTAAAAAGATGTGAAAATGAACAGTCAGATCACATTTTGTGAAGCATGTAAATTTAGCTGAGCCATTTACAAGTAATCAGGGCAATATACAAACAACTTCCAGCTGCTTTGCTGTTGTTGTTTTTTTTTTTTACATTTAGTTTTGTTGCTTTAAGACAAGTTCAAAAGAGCAAACGTTGACAACATGGAATAACGCTGCTCATATCTATTTCACACCATCCTCCTTACTGGAAAAAAAATGCTTGTAATAATGATTTGTTCTGTATAACTCAACCTACACGACTCCTTCCTACTAGACTCAAGGTGAATTAGTGAGAATTTTCAGGCTTGAAAGAGTCTGAAACGCAACCATCCTTTTCCCTAAGCCTTATCTTCACCTGTTATCGAGAAACTGTTACAAACAGGTGGCAGGAGTTTGAGAGACCTCTTGATGATCTACCGAGCCAGTAGCAGCTGCAGAAGTTTACTGGTTCAGACATGAGCTGAACCATTATCGTTGAGCAGATTAGAAGCTAGTTTCACTAAGGACATTTGGCGGTTTTTTATCCTGCCCTTTCCCCCCGCATCATTTGTTTAACGAGAAAACTAATAGAAAAAGTATTTCTTGAAATGAGAAAGCTACTCAGTCACAGTAACTCATTGCAGGTATGAAAAACCTTAAACAATAAGAAATAAAGTTAGGCTGAGATAAATAACGAAGCCGTTAAACAAAGCGGTGTCCATGGTCCACACTCAGATGTCGCTGAGCGGCTGATCTGCTGCACTGACCCTTTAAGACCTCTTTGACGTGGCACCGTTAACTGTTCGCTGTCTAAAGCCATAAAGTACAGGTCTGCTCCCATCTATTCTATAAAAGCTTTCAAACCCTTATAATTGAAATAAACAATATCTCCCAGTTAATTACTGGGCTGAGCTAATTAAAGAAAGGCCATGGTCCTTTAAATACACCGCTGGGACACAAGAATGCAGGACACAATTCAAACAGGGAGAAAATAGCTGGGACTCTGTGTAATTTTGGTTGTGAACCGCAGGGGAAAAATGTATAATTTAAGCCAGAAATTATTCATTTAACATAAACGCTTGTTTTAAAAAAACAAAACGTATTCATTTGAGAGACGCTTGGGAAAAGCGTGTGCTTGATAGATACTGCTGCTCCATGCAGGGTGTAAGCGAGTGCAAATGCATCCTTGCATGGGTTAAGTTTGATGGCATAAGTGATCAGACACGGAAACCTCTCCCAATACTTGGCAAAAACTCTCAGGATAAGAATGTTTCTAATGGCATTCACCTGAAAACCAAAGCAAACACTCGCCATACCATTCAGAGGGTTGTTTGAGGCCCTCGCTGGAGAATAAAGTGCTTCTACGTGTTTGCTTTTCTTGACAGACTATTAACTGCAGCTCCGAATTTTACAAGGAGCAGCAGAAATGCCTGTCAAGAAGGATGTTTTTCCTTTCACCGTGAGAAGAAAAAGGCTAATAATAGTGACAGAGTGTGGATTTGTTTACCATCTGAGATGTTAATCTGAATCACACAGCTGCTTTATTCCACATCCTTTAAATCTGTCTTTGTTGTGGCAGTGAAATATCATTTGTATTTTGGTAGTTTTGAGCATGAGTCTATTTTAAGTTTTCCCTTCTTGAGTTCCAGTTCCAGCTACAGCGTTATGATAATAACAGCTGTGCTGAAAATATTAGCTGTCGCTGTCAAATAAATCCGATGAATAGTTCATTGTAGCGTCTTGTTTAAAAAAGCATATTTAAAATAGTCAGACTTGTCTGTCTCCCCTGTTGTACGTGAGATGAAAGTTACAACATCGCTGGCATCAAAGCAAACGAGTGTCTCACCACCACAAGACAGTGACCGTCAAGTGTGTGAAGTGTCCACCCAGGTACATACAGTACATTTTAATTCTCAGATGTATTACTTTGGTGGATGTGGGGCCCTTGATGCTGCGTTTGCAAACAGAAACCTTTAATTTTGGCCATGATAGAGTGCCCCAAAAATCACTGTATTTGTGTTGATGGAAGTTTTCGCCTTTCTTTACACAGAGACACTCAGCAGGACTTAATTGGTGGTTTCTGTCCTCTCTGTGCAACATTTGTGTACTTTGTTCAGGGAGGTGCGACTTGTAAGTCAGAATAGGCAGAAAAGGGAGATTTTTAAAACGTGGTAGATGTTCCAATAGACAGGACATTATATTTTCCTACCCTTAATCATAAAATACAGTGTAAACATCAACCTAATTTTTATCATTAAAAGTAAACAGTGATGCTTCAGTTGAAAGTAGTGAAGGTGAGTTAGATGTGACATGCACATTTATCTCCTGGACTAGACTCATGTCTGTAACTTAATTCTGACCCTCTTCATGTGAATGTTTTGGTATACCAGATTACCTTCTGCCAAGTGAATTTTGTCAACTTTGAGGTGTGCCAGCACTCTGACATCAGAGATGGAAATGGTATAAGTTTCATTACAGGTCAAACTTTGAACTAAAGAAAATAGACATGTTGCTTTTCATATATTGTTTGTATTAAAGGGTGACTTCAGAAAGTCTCAACAGACTTCTTCAAAAGTCTATGTTGCCCTTGCTGTGTTGGTTATTTTATTGCTTTTGTCTGGGAAACACCAGTCCTGTCAAGAGACTAACACAATTTTACTTCAAAACCACCAACTTTGTAATACTATTACAACCCTCCGTTATTCAGGCAACCTAGTTTGACAATTTCTAGCAAAGAGACTGTTTTACAAATGAAACCCTGATGCCTTTATGTGGCTTCTGACCTTGTCTGGGAAGATTATGAATCTATTTTCTTTTTTAGGGATGCTGAATGATATAATGTTATCTAAAGCTGTGAAGGCTGAAGCCTTGCTGTGAGATGTGCTATTTCAGGTGGGCTGAAGGACTGATAAGAGCTACAGGCATTGCGGCAATAAAGGGATTACCTGCAGAAACAAGAACAACTTACAACAGGTGACAAATTAAAGGAAAAGCTGAACCTTTGACCCCTACAGTGTATCATATGTAAGGATATTTAGACAAGTAGATTTTTTTTTGTCTTTAACAAAATGATGGTCATTTTAACACGCAGATGCACGTGTAGAGTGTAGATAACATCTGCATACTCAAATAAGACATTATTGGGATGACACAAACACACACTCAAACACTTGTGGGAGATTTCAAACAGATGGGGATATTCCACCATTACTGGTCTATTGCAAAAGACATTTTGCTCCCTGTA